>JAAEAF010010257.1:0-50812 GCA_011037195.1 Triatoma infestans
TAACGGCAAGAGAGAGAACACAAGCCCGACCGAGAGAAAACAGACTCTCTCTAGTACTCTCTGACTTAAGCAGGCTAGAGTGGGGAGAACCTGTATATAAGCCAGTGAGAGATCTAGACATCTATCTATCAGATTCAACCATATACATCACATCGTGTCATAACACTACTGTAACCCTTTACTCTATAAAATCATTACAAATCCAGTGCAGTTTGTGTAAGCTTATAGCTAAATTATAACAGTGTCTTCATATCTCGTCTAATTAATCTAACCTAATTTCTCTCCTCATCAACTCCATTATATTCTCGACCTTCCTTATCAAATAACGACCTTAGCAAATTTTCTTTAAAATATAAAAGTATTTATTGTCCTTGGATCAATTATGGTTATGAACAAATTCGGTGAGAATCGGTTAAGATGGAAACATTCAATTGTGCCAACTTTGTGACAGAGTTTCCTGTCTTTATCAAATCTTTAATATATAGATAATCGTGAAGATGTGGAGAAAGAATGTTTAAAACATACACATTTGCTACATCGCAGATACATAAAAAAAATAAATAATAATAACAGAAATAATGATTACGATGATTTTCCGCAAAAAAAGAAAGAAAAGATTTTAGCGAGTTCCGGAATTTATTAAATTTCAAATGTTATAAATTTGTTAAATGTTGGTACTGTCTCTTGGACTATAATGTAATCACACTTCTTCTACCTGCCTGGTTAGGTATTTGTCCACCATGACCGTCTGCATTTAATGTAAAAACAAATGAGGTAAAAGCTGAAGTATAAAGAAAATTATATCTAAGGTACAATAAATTGCAAGTGTCATTATAATGAGGTCTTCACTAAATTTTAATTAAGTATATTAAATATTTCCAATAAATTTGCCAAAAAAAAAAAAAAAAAAAAAAATTCATTATCATTTAATTTGTTTTGAAATGGTAGAACCTTTGAAGAAAATGGCAGATATTGCACCCTTGGAAGAAAATTAATAAAAAGTTTTCAGTTTATCAAAAGATAAAAAAAACCTAATCATATCATTAAAAATAAATGATCCAGAAGGAAGATAAAAACAAGGAGAATTTAAAATATTTCCATCTTTTATTCTCTTTAGCTTTGTCTCTAAACACAGTCTGTTGTAATTAAAATATGCCATAAAATATTCCCTAATTTATTACTCTAATTACTATCTTCATTTAAATAACTAAACAAATTATTAAATAGACTTATTTAAATAAGTTACAAAAAGTTTTAATTAATGTAATGAATGTTTTAAAATGAAATACTTATTTTCCAACTTAGTATTTTGATAAGAAAATACAGGATAAAGAGAAATGTTTATCTGGACTTCCTCCTTTTAAGAAAAATCTGGTGTGAAACACTCACACAACTTTCTCTTACTCCAGTTCTCAAAATGATAATTGATAAATTTTATAGTTTCTGTACAAAATTTAATGAAATTCGTCGAACACTGAAAAAACTGTCTAGTAAAAGCGCACTTCCGGTTTACTAATTTTCTTGAAACTCGGAATTTCAGTCATCTATTTCTTTCTAACTAATTATGTTTGGATGATAGAATTGTGTAATGAACTAGGATAGCACTTTGATGAAAATCTAACCCCACCCCTCCCCTAAAAGTGCTCTTTAAAAAAATTTCCCAGAGAAATGTTTTAGATAAAAGTTGTAGATCTTTGCATGTTTAGTTTATGTACGAAGTTTCAAAAAAATCGTCATTTTTGAGAAAATTGCGAAAAAATGAATAAATCATTTAGTAAAGTGGTAAAGTAAACGCACTTCCGGTTATCCGATTTTTTCAAACTCGGAATTTCAACAACATATTTAATTCTAATTAACATTATTTAGATGGCAGAATTGTCTAATAAACTGAAATAGCACTTTAGATGGAAACTTAACCCCACCCCTCCCCCCAAAATGCCCTTCAATGCATTTTCCCGGAGAAAAGTTTCTAATAAAAGTTGTAGCTCTTTGTATGTGTGGTTGATGTTTAAAGTTTAAAGAAAATCGTCGGAGCCATTTTTGAGAAAATCGCAAAAAAGTAAAAAATCCAACTAGTAAAGTGGTACTTCCGGTTGAGGAATTTTTACAGATAACGTACAGTCCAGATCCCATGGTGACCTCTAAACGGAATATCAAATTTCAACTTTCTACTAACGATTTTTCGTTATTTTAGCTTGCTGTTCACATACATACAATCCAACATCCATCCACTACATACATACATACATACATACATACATCAGACATACATACATACATACCTACCTACATACCACATACATACTACATACATACATACCTCCATACGATACACCACACACACACACACCACACACAACACACACAGACCATTTGCTAAAAACCACTTTTTGGACTCAGGGGATCTCAAACGGATATTTCCGGTGAAAACTCGATATCGAAAATTTGGCAGGATTACAATACTTCCTTTTACTAGGAGTACGAGAAAGTAAAAAGGAATCTCAGGATCGTCGTCACCTATATTGAATTTCATAAATTTTATTACTTTCTCTTACTGTTTATTAAGAGGAAGAATTGAAAAAGGGACCATCAAATTTTCTATATCGTGTTTTCCCAGTCCCCTGAGAGAGAAAAAACTTGGTTTAAAGAAAATGGTCTCTGTGTGAACAGCATTGAATAAAAACGAAAAAAATCGCTGTAAAATCAAACTTGACATTACTTGGTATGGGTATTTTCTTGGGATATGACAGGATGGATGTTATTAGTCAAAATTGCTCAATCAGGATTATCATTTTACCAAATGAATTTTTCAGTTTTTTCCCGATTTCCTCAAAAATGGCTTCAATGAATTTTTTTTTTTCTTTTTAACTTTGTATACCAATTACACATATAAAGAGAGCTACAACTTTTATTTGAAATATTTCTGCAGGGAAATTCAGTGAAGGAAGATTGTTAGGTCGCGGCACCTTTGTCAGATTGACTTTGCTTCGCCTTTATTGCCCATTTTATTACCACACTACTGTTAATCCCTTGTCATTTCCATACTATTTTCCTGTTTATTCTTTCATCGTCGTCTCACACTTCTCCAAATTTTTTCCTCTCTTTCTCTCTTGGTGGTGGGATTGTCGGCACTTTTATCTCTCGGAGTTCGCGCGTTATTTAGTTTCCCACACCCTTCAAACGTTCTTTATTCCTCTAAAATTTCTTCACTTGTTTTCTGTATCTCTGAACAACAGTGTTTGTGCCGTTCTCTTCTTCTGTGGCCCGTCTAGCTAACCTCAGTTTTACCGCTTCTTCACTAGTCTGTGGTGTACTGTTAATTTCGCCTTTAAATTTTGTGTCGCCTTATACGCGCGTATTCGCCGTGTTAATTATTAACATACCAAGACTCATCTCTACGCGCCATCATCTTCACGAGGCTATCTCATTTGCACGTTAGTGGACTCGCCATCACGTGCCGCTTCAACAACGGCATCATCCGCTTCTGAAGTTCCTTTCTTTCGCCACACACACACACACACACACACACACACACGCCACCTCTTCCTTTCTCAGTTCCTTTCTCATCAACCCTTCTTCTATTCATCACTCACCGTCACCAAAGTGTAAGTCTCGTTTTCATTTGTTCATCTCGCGCAGACAAAGGTTTTTGAGAGAGGAATGGCGTTATGCTTTCCACTAAAGTGCTGTTTTAATTTATTACATGATTCTATTATCTATACAATATTAATTAGAATTAAATATGTTGCCAAAATTCTGAGTTTTAAAGAAAAACCGTTGAAATGGAACTTTATTGAATAAGTTTTTCATTTTTCTGCAAGTTTCTTCATAAAAACACCGACGGTTTTCATTAAACGTGGTATACTAACTGTACTATTAATGACTTTAGTCCTATTATTTTTCCTCGAATAGGTTTATTTAATGGGGTTTTGCAAAAGAGGTAAAGAAATGCTTTGCTCAAAAAAAAGTTGGTTTTATTCCAGTTTAGGATTCTCTTAAACATTGAAGGGCATTAATAAATAAACCATCTAGAAAGTATAAAGAAATTTAATCATTTATAACTAGGTAAGTTGCATTAAGATAACATCGTTTGAATGTTTTAAATCATATTTTGATATTGTATTCAAAAACATATGTGTAATAGTCAAATCATAAATTAACTACTTAACAATCAAACCGGTAATATTTATTGTATCATCAGCATTCATTTCCTTTTAATTAAAAATTCTAAAATAATCATAATCTAATTACTAAAAATATAATTACATTCATTCTTGAAATACTATTCTTTATTCTACAAAATATTGAATTACCTTTAAGGTTAAAAAAAACAGCAAAAGTAAAATAATGTAAAGTTAGTATACTTGCGCTATCTATTGGATAATATGCGAACTAAGAACAGCATTAACTTTGTTGATTGCATTCTAAAATTATTTAATTTTTATTTTTTTTTATTTTTAATAGAAGAGAATTATGTTTTAAAATTAATTTTTACTTTCTCTTAGTACTCCACAAAAAAAGATAGAAATTTAAAGATTTTCTAAATAGAGTTTTCACCGATACTAATATATTTGAAATCAATTGAGAACCAAGACAATATATTTTAGCACATTTTTTTACTTTCTCTTACTCCTAGTAAGAGGAAGTATTGTAATCGTGTCAAATTTTCGATATCGAGTTTTCACCGGAAATATCCGTTTTGAGGTCCCTGAGTCCAAAAAAGTGGTTTTTAGCAAATGGTCTGTGTGTGTGTGTGTGTGTGTATGTATGTGAACAGCATAGCTCAAAAACGAAAAATCGTAGAAAGTTCAAACTTGATATTCCGTTTAGGTATCACCATGGGATCTGACGGTGCGTTATGTGTCAATATTCCTCAACCGGAAGTACCACTTTACTAGTTGTTTTTTTTACGTTTTTGCAATTTTCTCAAAAATGGCTCCGAAGATTTTCTTTAAACTTGATATATCAACTACACATACAAAGAGCTACAACTTTTATTTGAAACATTTCTCCAGGAAAATTCATTTAAGGGCACTTCTGGGGAGGGGTGGGGTTATTTTTCTCTAAAGTGCTATCACAGTTGATTATATAATTGTATCATCCAAACAAAATTAATTAGAAATAAATACATGGCCAAAATTCCGAGTTTCAAGAAAATTAGTAAACCGGAAGTGCGCTTTTACTGAACAATTTTTTCAGTTTTCGACGAATCTTATTAAATTTGGTACACAAACTATAAAAGCTGTCAATTATAATTTGGAGAACTGGAGTAAGAGAAAGTTGTGTGAGTGTTTCACACCAGATTTTTTTATTACAGGGTGACAGTTTTAACATGCATCATCCACATTGATTGGAACGTACATAAAGGCAGATAAAAAATTGTTATTTAATTTTTTTCAAGCATTCCAAATTTGTAATCAATAATTTTTTATTTAGAATAGTTCTTCCTCTGGTTTACAAACTCTACAAAATGGGGCTGGCCCCATTACATAGACGTATCATCTGCTTAAACCATAATGCATCGAATAAGATGCCTGATAGAGAGGTCCGTGAAAGACATATAGCCCTGTACGGACCCCCAATGAGCATAATTAGACTGCCGACAATCTAATGCCAACAAATATATTTGAATTTTTATGACTTAGATTCCTCAGAATCACTTCAAAATATTTTCAGAAAAATGGTACAAATAAAAGTTAATAATCAGTACAGTTAGTATTCCAACTTTAAATCGCTGAAGAAAATTGAAAAAGAAAACTTAAAAACCTATTCTATCAAGTCGTACTTCCGGTTACCAAATTTTCTTCAAATTTAGAATTCTAGCCAAGCTTCTAATGTATATTAACATTATATGGAAAGAAGAATCATACATTATACTGAACTGATACTTTAGAAAAAAACTTAACGCTACTGCCCCCCCCCCCAGAAACCCCCAAAAATAAAATTCCTCTGAGAAAATATTTCAAATAAAAAGTGTTAGGATAAGTAATATACGACGTTTTTTGGACGTTAATTGGAGTCGTCGTTTTCGGGAGGATCGTGAATAACAAAAAAAAAAAGAAAAAAAAAGAAAAGAAGATTCAGTAAAGTCACAAGTTAGGCCTTGCTGCGATTTTTCGCTTTTTAGATACTTTGTTCACACACACACACACACAGAGATCGTTCGCTAACACCATTTTTTCCTTACTCACGGGACCTCAAAACATGTATTTTCGTTGAATACGCAATTTCAAATATTTGACACCATCACATTAGTTCGAATCCCAAATTAAGCAACAAAAGCCAACTATATTAGCCCCTATATGTCCATGCGGAATCGAACTAAATGGGACAGTCATATACATACGAATGTTTATCATATTCAATCCCTACAGCCAAAATCCTATGCACCGCAGACAGTCTTATGGCTTTCTTTTACGTTTCAACCATTGATAACGATCTTAAAAATTTCCTTCTTTTCTGCGATAGCCAAGTCCCTTTTTCTGAAATTCCATTCTTAACTATCCTTTCACCCAAATCAACTAATCCAAGCCCTCTCAACCATAGCGCTACTCTCTGACACACCACGACGAAAGAAGCTCAATGCTTTGCAACCAATTGCTTTCACAGTTGGCTGTCTAGTAAGAGAGTCGTGTTTCTCCACGCTGCAGTTCCCACGCCGTTTAGTTCCGGCCTTCGCTGCCTAGGGCGCTACTAACTATAGCTTCCCACTTTTTATCACGGATGCTGGGTCAGCACAGACTTTGCCCTCACGGGAATCGAATCCTGAATCTTGCCACTAGACCAACGCGTGAGGATAAATCCATCAAAAGTAAGGAAAAAATAAATAAATAAAAAACTAAATAAATGGATTATTAAAGACAATTAAATGCTTGAATGCTAGAAACATTTTTCCAAGACTATGTCTCTATTGATTATTACATAGATTACAAAAGAAAATGAATAATAAATTGAAAAAAAAAAGTGGTTAAAAGTAAATGCGGGTTATAAAGTAAGTTTTTTTCTCACAGTTACTGTGTGTGTGGTTTTGTTGAAAAAATGTTTATTATGTAAACTGGGTTTTCCTAAAACTTGACGCACACATATACTTGTTATTTTTATTTGAAACTTTTTCCTAGGAAAAGTGAATTTTAGGCTGTGGAAGACTTGGGACACAGCTTTAACCGCCATTTCAATATGATGCATGGTTAAACCAAATATATGATGCTAAAAGTAAGTAAATTTTCATAAATATTCCACAACTTTGGCAGCACGAGAAAGAAAGATTTGTGTTCATATCTTTATTTAATTTTCTATAAAAAAAGAAAGTATTTGTGCATGAAAACAATGGTGATCTTTGAGAAAGTTGGATAAATAAATCTTATCCAAATGTACGAGTATTCCTTTATTTATTTTTTTGGTATTATATCTACAACCAAAATGTGCGAAGAAGATGTTGTGATTCTCGTTTCCGTTGCGAAAAAATCTTTCCACTAATGTCTCAGAAAACTACCAGATTCGGTTTGTGAAACACTCACACGAATTTCTCTTTCTGCTTTTATAAAATGACAATTTTTTTATTAAACTGCCAAATTTTTTCATTTGTCCTTACATAGATACAGAGGTGGGGACGAATAATAATACCCAAGCAGGTAGGAAACGTGAAGTGCATGTGAAATTAATTTGAAATATAACGTCACAAAGTCCACAAAACGATATAACATATATATATATATATTTTTTTTTTTTTAGAAAAATATTTCAAATAAAAATAATAAATTTATATCTGTGTAGTAAGCATTCCAAATTTAAAGGAAATCATTATAGCCGCTTTCAAAATAATTCCAAACAACTTCCGGTTCCAACAATCTGCACTTCCGGTTTACCGATTTTCTTCAAATCTGAAATTTTAACAATTCTTCTGATATTAATAATATTGATACTATATAAATGATAAGAACCATACATGAATTGGAGGAGTACATTAGAGTAAAAGCTGCTGTTCCCCTAGAAATCTCCAGGGAAAATGTTTCAAATAAAAGTGCAAGAATACGGCGGTGTATAAGAGTACGCAGAGCTAATATCCAATCACAGAACAGCATTTAGTAGTTAGCTTCCAGTTGACAACAGTCCAGTAACATGACGCGTGTACCGATAAAAAAAAAAAAATTACATGTTCTGATATAATGCCTATAGATTAGGACGAGAAAAAGTGATTTTGACACCTGTGCTGTAATATTTCTGACTTTTGTAAATAGAATTTTAATAAATATTAGATTACAATATGTAGAATATAATATATATATAATAATATTATATACATATATACACAGAATGTTAGATTATATATTATAAATATAATAAAAAACCTTCCCAAACGAAAAGCTCCAAACGATAAAGCTTTTGACTTTATCTGCTCCAATATCCTACGCTCCCTTCCTAGGAAAACTATAGTATTCCTAACCACCATCTTTAACTCGGTCCTGCGAACAACATACTTCCCAATCCAATGGAAATTTTCCATAATCCGAATGATACCAAAACCTAAAAGACCTCACCACCTCCCAACATCTTATCGAACTATTTGCCTGTTACCAATCCTTGGAAAAATTCTTGAAAAACTCCTATTGAAAACCCTAAAGTTATTCCTGAACACCAGTTTGAGTTCAGAAAACTGCACTCAACCATCCAACAATGCCATCGCGTTGTGGACACCATTGCCTCCTCTCCTGAACGGAAAGAATGCTGCTCAGGAGTCTTCCTCGATGTGAAGCAAGCCTTCGATCGAGTATGGCACCCTGGGCTGCTCTGGAAGCTCAAGCGCGTCCTCCCTTTTACACTCTACTTCATCCTTAAATCATACCTCACCGATCGTTACTTCCAAGTAATGGTTGGATCCTCCCCTTATCCTTTCCAGAAGGCCGAAGCAGGAGTTTCTCAAGGAAGCATCCTGGGCCCCATACTGTATTTGGTGTACACGGCAGACATCCCAATTAATCCTAATACCATCCTTTCCACCTATGCAGACGATACTGCTATACTTTCCTCAAATCCCGATCCAGTAATATCCCACAGAATTATGCAGAACTATCTCACTACTTTGGAGAACTGGTTCAAAAAATCCAAATCCTTAACAATCCAAAATCCTGCGAACAATAGTCAACGCTCCTTTTTATGTGTCCACTCGAACAATCCATAACGACCTTAATATCCTTTTCCTACCAGAAGTAATAAAACTCAGATATAAAAAATTTCACAGCACCCTATCTTCACATCCTAACTCTCTAGTAAGTCACCTTTCATCCCGTACCCTACCAGATAACCCTCCTTAGACGGCTTAAATGCCAGTGGCCTCAAGACGTTCTTTCTAGTGCCAGTGCTAGTGACAGTGAGTGAATTATATTGATTAGGAGTACTACCACTGGGTAGTTTCTCCACTCGAATTTTATTTTATTTTATTTTTGTCTCTGTATACATATTTACTTATGGCACAATAGTGCTGGTGTAAATTTCTTAATAAATAAATATAAAAAATAAAAAAAATATTAGAAATGTGTGCTACTTTCTTTTCTGCTTATTTTTATTTATTATCATAATTCTTGTCTCACGAGTGATTTGTACATTCCTCTCATAGATGGCAATAGTGACGTTTCAAAGTTGTTTAGTCAAGATAGTGCAAGAGTGCGTGCGCATTCTTGTCCAATAAATCGTTTTTTTGTACGTATTTCTTTGTCGGATAGGTTTAGATACATTAAAACAGGTATTTCCAAACTGGGAGGCGCGCCTCTCTGAGGAGACACGGATTAGTGCAAAAGGAGGTGCAAGAAGTTTAACAGAAGTGTAACAAAGAACCCATCTTAGAAGATCGGATCGAGTGTATTTCTTGCAGAAAATGGTGGCACGAGAAGTGCCAAAGCCTACTCTGATCGTGGTCGTTACAAAATGTACTTTTGTAAGTGATGCACACTCTTGTCCTTAATACGCACTCATTCCTAGAGTGTTAGTCATGAGTTATTAATATATTTTTTTTATAACTTAGTAACCTAGGTAACCTAAGACAATAAATTAAGTATGATGATATTACATAATGTCTCTTTATTTATTCCTATAAAATGGATATAAATGAATAGTATACAAAGTTTAAAAAAAAATCATTGAGCTGTATTGAGTAAATTGAGTTGCCTACCGACCTAGAGGGAATATAAAGTTTAAGCTTCCTGTGATTTTTCGTTTTTTAGATATTTTGTTGACACACACAAACACTCACATACACACACACACACACACACACACAAAACCACTCCAACGCTTTTCTTTAAACTTAGTATACTATCCACACACATATAAATGCCTGTCACTTGTTTTCGAAACATTTCTACAGGAAAATTGATTTTTCGGTTTGCTTCTGGGGGGAAAAGCAACGTTAAGCTTGCCTCCAAAGTACCAATTCAGTATAAGTATGGTTCTACCAACTATATAAGTAGTGCTGAAGTACTGTAGAAGTGTTGGTAGAAAGTCTGTTTACTGGAAGTGCGACTTTATGGAAGCGAATTTCCTCCTAGTAAGAGGAAGTATTGTAATCGTGACAAATTTTCGATATCGAGTTTTCACCGGAAATATCCGTTTTGAGGTCCCCTGAGTCTAAAAAAGTGGTTTTCAGCAAATGGTGTGGTGTGTGTGTGTGTGTTTTGTGTATGTGAACAGCATAGCTCAAAAAAAAAAAAATCGTAGAACGTTCAAACTTGATATTCCGTTTAGGTATCACCATAGGATCTGACAGTATGTTATCTGTCCAAATTCCACAACCAAAAGTACCACTTTACTAGTTTTTTTATTTATTTTTTTGCGATTTTCTCAAAAATGGCTCCGACGATTTTCTTCAAACTTGGTACATCAACTACACATACAAAGAGCTACAACTTTTATTTGAAACATTTCTCTGGGAAAATTCATTTAAGGGCACTTTTGGGAGAGTGGTGGGGTTAGGTTTTCATCTAAAGTGCTATTTCAGTTTATTAGACAATTCGTTTTTCTGAATAATGTTAATTAGAATTAAATATATTGTTGAATTTCCAAGTTTGAAATAAATCGCATACCCGGAAGTGCGTTTACCTTACCACTTTACTAAATGGTTTTTTCCTTTTTTTGCGATTTCCTCAAAAATGGCCCCGACGATTTTCTTGAAACCCTTATATAAACTAAACATAAAAAGATTATTTAAAACATTTCTCTGGGAAAATTCATTTAAGGGCACTTTTAGGGAAGAGGTGGGGTTATGTTTTTCTTTAAAGTGCTATCATAGTTGATTTATACAATTCTATTATCTAAACAAAATTAATTAAAAAATAAATAGATGACCAAAATCCCAAGTTTCAAGAAATTTAGTAAACCGGAAGTGTGCATTTACTGAAAAGATTTGTCAGTTTTCGACGAATTTCGTTATATTTGGTGCACAAATTATATCATTTGTCAATTATAATTTTGAGAGCAGGAGTAAGAGAAAGTTGTGTGAGTGTTTCACACCAGATTTTTTTAAAGGACTGCACTTTGAAAATTATGAAGCCGTGCGATATAATGGAAGACTGGCGAATTTGTTGCCTTATAACCAGACGAATAGTGAAATGCTTGCAGAAAGATGATTTTATAGTAAATAAGGGTCTATACTTTGGAGAGGCAGACACAAAAAACATTTTTAACGACCTACTAATTCTTGCGTTTTGATACATATTCATGTTTATTCAATAGGGCGTCTTCAATTTTTTTTTTTTTTTTTTTAATAAGTTGGAGTGCTATTTTATCTTGTTTATCTAGTAAATGAGTTTTGTTGGATTAACGGAACAGTTTGTTTGGGGCTGAATCAATGAGGCATCTGATTAGTAAGGGTAGGGAATTGAAACATCTGACAGGATTCCCATAAGGGAGGACATGTTTATTTTTCGCGCGTTAGTGTGTGTGTGTGTTGTTGTATGTGTGGTCAATTTTCCTTTAGAATTGTTTAACAAGTTGTGACAGGACGTTTACCAATGGGATTTTTTTGTTTGGGCCAATGGGCATGGTGTTTATGACATAGCAGGAATACTGTGAAATGTTAGATCCATTTAATGTGTGGCAGTTTAGCAGATTCCCCAACACTCTGATATTATTATGGATTTTTAATTGTGGAGGTTGTTTCCTTGCACTATTTATACTTGCAGGAAAATTGGTGACTGTTATAATTACAATTTATGAATTTTACATTTTTATTTAGTAAGACATGGTTCAAAGCGTGGGAATTGATGGTAGCTGAGCAAGAGCGGTATGGCAGCGTTGGCGATCGGTGCTATATTGTAGGTAAGAGAAGTAGGTAAGTCGTATGAGTGTTTCACAATAGAATTCTATTGTTGTTCAGCTGGTTAGAACTCTTGTTCTATACATAGTTTAAAAGAAAGTACTTTAGTATTGCTTTTTAGTTTGCTAAGGCTCTTTTAATTCTGATTGTAGACTATCATTGCTTATAAAATTCTGGTTGAAGACTTCTCGAACGTTGAATTGGTATAGTCTGGTTGTTAGCCGTTTAAAAATTGAATAAAGGCTGACACACAAGCCCCATAATCGGCCCTTTTCAGTTTCACTTACCTCTGATAACAGGAAGTTTTGCGACTGTGTTAAATTTTTCGATATTGAGTTTTGACAAGAATTACATGTTTTGAGATCCTCTGATTATGTATGTGTGATCAAAATATCTCAAAAATGAAAATTTGCAAAAAAGCTCAAACTTGGTTATTTCTTTTTTTTTAGGTACAACCACCGCATCCGCAACACGAAAGTGTCGAGCAAAATCCATCAAGCGGAAGTGCGAATTTACTGAATTTTTTTTCTCAGTTTTTCGCGATTTTCTTGAAAATGGTTCCAACGATTTTCTTTAAACTTCGTATACTATTTATTTATACGCAGAAATTATTTTTATTTATAACATTTTTTTCCGGGCAAATTGATTTTTTATGGGTTCCAAGGGAACAGTAGCGTTAAAAACCTCTCCTGTAAAGTGTAACTTCAGTATAATGTGTGTTCTATCAGCTATATTACGAGTATATTGATATAAATTGAAGATATTGTGGTACGATTCCAAATATGAAGAAAATCGGTAAACCGGAAATGCAACACGAAAACCACCATTAGTTTTTCTTTAAACTTGGAATAATAACTGCACAGATAAAAAAACGTATCATTTTAATTTGAAACATTTTCGAACAAGTTTATTTTAGAGATTTTTGCAAAATTTGTGGCCTTATATTTCATATTTTATTTGAGTTCTTTCAATATTATTGGCGCTCTCTTCTGGGCTACAATGTAACTTACATTGAAGTAAGAACCTGAGCCAACGATCCTACCAACGTTGGAAAGAGAATGGAAGAGGATGAAAGGCTAAAGATCGCTATATTAATTATTGTGTAATTATGCGAAAAACTGATAGTAAATGCACTGGATATAACGGAAAAAAAAATCTGCTGTGAAACACTCATACAACTTTCTCTTACTCCAGTTCTCAAAATTATAAATGGCAAATTTTATAGTTTGTGTACCAAATTTAATGAAATTTGACGAAAACTGAAAACACTGTCCAGTAAAAAGCGCACTTCCGGTTTACTAATTTCCTTGAAACTCCTGGAATTTTGGCCATCTATTTATTTCTAATAATTTTGTTTTGATTAATTGTATAATCAACTATGATAACACTTTAGACGAAAACATAACCCCACCCCTCCCCCAAAAATGCCCTTAAATGAATTTTTCCAGAGAAATAATTTAAATAAAAGTTGTAGACCTTTGTTTGTTTAGTTTATATAGGAAGTTTCAAGGAAATCGTCGGAGATATTTTTGAGAAAATCGCGAAAAGTGAAAAAATCATTTACTTAAGTGGTAATTAAAAGCACTTCCGGTTATCCGATTTTTTGAAACAACAACATATTCAATTCTAATTAACATTATTTAGGTGATAGAATTGTTTGATAAACTGAAATAGCACTTTAGATGAAACCCCATCCCCCACCCCTCCCTCATAACTGCCAGCCATGAACAGGTGACAAGATTAATGATCGTAAAGATGAAAAGATTAATGAGGAGATAAACTCATGTTTAGCTGCACTAGACATTGTTGAAAATTTTTAAACAGGTGTCGGTTAGGATAATTAATTATTGGCTTCCTGTCTGTTTATTTGTCGATCTTTACTTAGGGATAAAAAAAAATCCCAAATCGCATCTTTCATAAAAAGAGGGTAGCATTTTCAATACGTTCAAAAATTATGAGAAGAAAATGTTTGGGGGGATAATAAAACATGAGGAAATTCTGAGCAAAGTCTGAAGATCTCCAATTACATATAGTGTTCTTTTCAGGGAACGATAAGGCAGTAAATTGATAGAAAGTATATGTCACTTGTCAGGAATCTATCAGAAACGAGCTTCGCTAGCAAGAAATGTTCCTGAATGCTCTTCGGTAATATTATTTAAACGTCTCTATAGTCAACTCAATTGAGATCAATCTTGTGCCAACATGTGCCTCCTAACTTACCAAATAATTCCTTCCTCTTATAAGCGGAAGTATTGCAATCGTGTCAAATTTTCAAAATTCATTTTCACCAGATATATTTTAGGATAATCTGAATTCGAAAAAGAAAACTCTTTTTACGACATTTTCTGAATGTTTGTGCGCGCGATTTTCTCTAAATCTACTTTGACGATTTTTATTAAACTTCGCTAATTTACATATAAACGCCATAACTTTTACGTGAATGATTTTTTTTTTTTACATTTAACATTCTAATAGTTGATTATTAGAGAGTTCTGTGGGAGGGATAACTCCAAAGATTTTGGAGCCAACACACTTGAACTAAGCATTACCTCCTCTGGACGTATTGTTACAATTTTGAGAGCTAAGCCCCCAACCCCCAACAACGGTCTAGGTGAGCTAGGAGAAATAGGAAAGCAAAGCTATCAATCTGAGAGCTTTAGCAAGCCTCAAGATCAACCATGAAGTTTAACGAGAAATCTAGAAGAGCTAAAGCAACTTACAGTGCGCAAACATTGAGTTAAAAATAAAAAAAACTTGCAGAACATTCGTCTACAATCTGGACACGTAATAAACTTTGAGAGCACTAAAATGCCTGCCCAAATTATTACGAATATATTGTAAGAGTAAGAGTAGAATTTGAGAAAGAGGGAAATATGGCCGCCCCTGCTCAGACAAAGGAGAGAAAATGGAAAAGAAAAAATAATTAACTGTTTTCCAGAGCAAAACAAGGCTGCCACTTTGCAACAAAGCAATAAGATAGGAGACCTTAAACCTTGCTATCCAAATGCCACTCACAGGCGCGGGAGAGAAAATTAAGTCCCGCTCACTAACTATAGCCATTTACAAAATGGCCCTTCCACTGACTGTTCTATACTTTCCAACATGTTTCATTGTCAAATTTGGTGAAACGTGTTCTCTTGCAGTATGGGTGAATTGTCAATTTATAGCAAACCACAGACGCAATTTCAACTGAAGACCTAAATGTTTTGCATGAAATGGCCATGGAAGCCTGAAATATGATATATGCTCTATATGTATATAGTTAATACGATAATTTTTAAAGAAATTCATTTCAAACCGTTGTAAAGTAAATAAAAAAAAAAAATAAACAAAAACCGGTTTAATTGGATGCTAATTGAAATGTTATTGACAGAATGTGACTTTAATAAACTACTAAATGGGCCAACAAATTTTGAATCCTTACGATTTTTCCTTTTTAAGATTTTTTTTTGTCATATGCTGAAGCAATACACATGCTAAAGCAATGCTTGAAGAAATCTAAACAATCCATCAAGAAAAAAACAGCCAGTAAAGCAAAAGTAAAAGAGTTACTCAAGATATTGCTTGTAATAAGCAATCAATGTCTCAACTCGCTCTCTGCCAAATGTCCTTCTACAGGTCAGCCAGACATAGCCACATTAACTTGCCACTGTTAGAACAAGCAAGAGTTCTACTAACTCAAACTCATCATTCTCTTCTCGCTCACTCTATCCTTTGTATCTTATCTCTTAAAAATATTTTTATATTTTAATCAGGATTCTTCAAAACATTTATTTCCGATGAAAATATTTTCCATTTCGAGAATTTGACAAAGATCTCAGCACTTCCTTTTATAGTAGTAAATAAAAGAATGAAAAAAAAAAAAAATTAATTAGTGTATATTATAAATTCAAATTAAATTATTTTCACTAAATTCTATATGGCACTCATCTGTAGAGTAGGTGAATTTCACGAAGAAATTGAGAAATTATTTAGGTACTTCGTGAGATGATGCTGAAACTGGCTTAGTATACGTCCACCATAATGAAACTGGATTTTCTTTTCTCTCTCTCTGTTTCTCATGCTACATCTTAATTACACAGCAAAGACCTTATACATGGTAGTTACCTATTATCTGCCTAGCTACAGCAAATTGGCTGTATTACAACTACTATACTAACTACTCGTAAATAATATAACTTCATTTCTTAAAGTATTCTTGATGAAACAAATGACACAGCTTGTACCAATTTAATAAAAGTTTCAACAAACTTTCAAACTAATAATTATTAACCGACTGGATTCAATATTCTGCAATAAGATCAATAACTTTTCCCCCATATTATTATATTTTGACATTTTTTTTTTTTTAATTACACGCACACTGTATGGGCCGTTCCCGAGCTCTCGCTCATAACAGCCCAATAATGATTATACTTCATCCCCAATGATCCCGAAACAAGAATGATTCCCAAGCAAGAATATATGAGGGAAGGTCACAACAAGGTACTACTACTACTACTGCTACTACTAGTTTATGGCACTACAACCCGTGGTGAGTCTTGGCCTCCCTAATGAGCGTCCGCCAACCCGCTCTGTCCTGTGCTGCCGCCCTCCAGTTGGAAATTCGCAACAGGCTTCTCGCATCAGCCTGCACACCGTCAGTCCATCTCAGCCTTGGCCTACCAGCTCTTCTTGTCCGATGTATGACTTCCTCCCACACCTTCCTTGGTATGTCCGTTTCTTCCATTCTTGTTAGGTGGCCCGCCCAGCCAAGCCTGCCTAGTTTAATAACTCGGACTACATCTGCCTCAGCGTATAATTCATATAGCTCTCTATTCGTCCTAATCCTCCAGACTTCTCCCTCTTTGACCGGACCAAATATCCTCCTGAGTATCCTTCTTTCGAAGATGAGGAGATCTTTTTGGGCACAACAAGGTACCTTTCATAAATTATAATGAATTTGTGCCACCATAGCAAAACAAAAGCTAACAAACAGCATCGCATTCATACTCATTCACACAATAAATACATTCATACTTGACGCATGCAGACAAAATTCCTATCCTAATTGACCACTCAGTACTCGATATTCCTGAGAGGCCCGCTAAAAATTCGATAACTACCCAATCTAAGTCATTCATTCCACAGTCATACAATAAATTAATATCCCACATTTACGCTCCGCCTACCCTCGAAAATCCCCCCACAGTGTACCACGTCTTAGAGCCTCTTCTGCAAACTTTTTATAGGCATCGTATGCACTGAGATTTTCCAGCAACAAGGTTAGTGTATCCATTATCAATACGAACATGATAGCCTATAGCACTCCATAATTTTGCTCGGAAATCCTCATAACGAATGCATTCAAAAATAATATGTTGGGCGGTCTCCAATTCACCGCAACGACAGCAACCATCACTTACCAAACCCATCTCATACCACTTTCCCTTAATTTGCCCATAGCCTGTCACTAGCTTGGAGACCGCGTCAGAAAAATCTGTGGGGACTATTCTTCTACCCATTGTCGCGTCTGGTTAAAACCTGTAGGTGGTCCTCCCCTTTTGAGAGTAAGTCCAGCGAGATTTCCATTGCAGTAACAGATCCTGATCCAGTTGTTTCTTTCTTTCATTCAGGAGCCAGATTCTGAAATTATTTCCAATTTCTCCTTCTAGGAGAAAGAGTTCTAATGACTGTACACCCAAACTCACTGTTTTCCCTCTTCTTAAAAAGTATAGTAGGGCCGATCTCACTACTTCCAGGTCGAGTGGAAGACATCCCGTCAAAACCTGCAGAGCCTCAGTTGATGTCGTACGGCTAAAATTACCATCAACAGCAGCATGGCTCTTTGTATTGCCATGGTATGACTCCTGATGACCGAGCTGCTAACCTTATGCGCCCAAACATAAGCTAATTAATATTTTCTTAAATGAGTCTGTGTGAATGGAATCGTTTAAGGAAAAGAAGGCGAGGAAGACCATATAAAATGGCAGCAGCATATTAACTAATGGATAGGGATCTAGGTTTTGAGAGAGTTTTGGAAACTGGAAGTGATTTGACGGTAATCCATTACTAACGAAAAAAAAATCTGTTGTGAAACACTCACACAACTTTCTCTTACTCCGGTACTCAAAATTATAATTGACAAATTTTATAGTTAGTGTATCAAATTTAATGAAATTCGTCGAAAACTGAAAAAACTGTTCAGTAAAAGTGTACTTCCAGTTTACTAATTTTCTTGAATCTCGGAATTTTAGGCATCTATTTATTTCTAATTAATTTTGGTTGAATGGTATAATCAACTATGATAGCACTTTAGAGAAAAACATAACCCCTCTCCCCCTAAAAGTGCTTTTAAATAAAAGAGCAATGTTCCCAGAGAAATGTTTTAAATGAAAGTTATATATCTTTGTATGTGTAGTTTATATACGAAGTTTAAAGAAAATCGTCGGAGCCATTTTTGAGAAAATCGCGAAAAAGTAAAAAAAAATCATTTAGTAAAGTGGTCATCTGATTTATGCAAACTCGGAATTTCAACAACATATTTAATTCTAATTAACATTATTTAGATGACAGAATTGTCTAATAAACTGAAATAGCACTTTATAGAAGAAGCCGTAACCCCACCGCTCCACCAAAAGTACCCTTAAATGGATTTTTCCGGAGAAATGTTCCAAATAAAAGTTGTCGCTCTTTGTATGCGTAGTTGATATACCAAGATTGAAGAGAATCGTCGGACCCATTTTTGAGAAAATTGCAAAAATTAAAAAAAAAAAGCAAGTAGTAAAGTGGTATTTCCGATTGAGGAATTTTGACAGATAACGTACTGTCAGATCCCATGGTGATACCTAAACGGAATATCAAGTTTCAACTTTAAATGGTTTTTCGTTTTTGAGCTATGCTGTTCACATACACAACAGACCATTTGCTAAAAACCACTTTTTTGGACTCAGGAACCTAAAAACGGATATTTCCGGTGAAATCTCGATATCGAAAATTTGACACGATTACAATACTTCCTCTTACTAGGACTAAGAGAAAGTAATAGCCTAGACGAAAACTAGTTTAAAGTCAAGGAAAACAGAGATATAGTTGACAGAAAATAATTAAAATATTACAAGTTATTAATGCGTAAAGAGCGAGGAAATATATAAAGAAGTAATAAGTCACAAATACTAAGTTCTAAGGACTTCGAGATATAAAGTAAATTAAAAACAACATAAACACTAAAGACCCAGTAGAAAAGGATCATTATTATCCTTTCTTTATTTTATAGTGAGGTGGAGGGAACATAATCCCAGAGTGGAGATCTATCGAGCCAGTTACTGCCGCCTCAGGGGGTGCCTTTGTATTGTGAGCTGCTCATTTCAAACTAGGGTTGCTAGAAATTTTGTTGGAATTTTACACATTACTTTCTCTTACTTTTGGCAAGAGGGAGTTCTATGATCGTGTCAAATTTTCGTTAATGCGTATTCACCGGAAATTCTCGGTCCAACGAGGACGAAAAAGTGGTTTCTCAGAAAATGGTCTGTATATATATATGTGTATGTATATGTATATACATATAGTATATGAGTATGTATGTGATCATGTCATCCTAGAGCATAACTATCCAAATTCCTCAACATGAACTATACCATATTCTGAGTGAATTTGACAGTTTTTACCCTTATTACTTTCTCTTACACCTAGTAAGAGAAAGTATTGTAATCGTGCCAAATTTTCGATATCGAGTTTTCACCGGATATATCCGTTTTGAGGTCCCTTGAGTTCAAAAAAATGGTTTTTAGAAAATAGTCTGTGTGTGGTGTGTGTGTGTACGTGAACGAAAAATCGTAAAAACTTGATATTCCGTTTAGATATCACCATGGGAGATCCGACAAAATTCCTCAACCGGAAGTAGGACTATAGTAGTTGTTTTTTTTTTCACTTTTTCGCGATTTTCTCAAAAATGGCTCCAACGATTTTCTTGAAACTTGGTATATCAACTACACATAAAAAATCTACAACTTTTATTTGAAACATTTCTCTGGGAAAATTCATTTAAGGGCACTTTTTGGGAGAGGAATAGGGTTAGTTTTTCCTTTCTAAAGTGCTACTTCAGTTTATTATTATATAATTCTGTCATCTAAATAATATTAATTAGAATTAAATGTATGGATACATTTGAAACTTCGAATATGAAAAAAATCGGATGACCGGAAGTGCATTTTTACTAAAATGTATTTTTCAGTTTTCTGGTATTTTCTCGAAATTCTGTTCCAACGATTTTCTTTAAACTAGCAATATGAACTACACATATAAAGAGCTACAACTTTTATTTGAAATATTTTTCCTGGTAAAGTCATTTATGGGGGGCTTTTGGGGGAGGGGGTGGGGTATGTTTTTCTCTTAAATGCTATCACAGTTGATTATACAATTCTATAATCTAAACAAAATTAATTAGAAATTAATAGTTGGCCAAAATTCCGATTTTCAAGAAAATTAGTGAACCGGATGTGCGCTTTTACTGAACAGTTTTCGACGAATTTCATTAAATTTGGTACACAAACTATATAATTTGTCAATTACAATTTTAAAACTAGAGAAAGTTGTGTTGAGTATATCACAACAGATTTTTTTTTTATATTAACTACACTTGAAGCTACAATTTTTATTTGAAACATTTCTCTGGGAAAATTAATTTAAGGGGACTTTTGGAAGTGAGTGAGTGCTACTATAATTTATTACACAATTCTATCATCTAAATAAATATTAATTAGTACTAAATGTTAGCAAAATTACTTTTTCAAAATTTGAAACAAATAGAATTATGTAAAAATTGACCTCATATTCGTAGAAGACCTTAATTAATAACCTATTATGTAACCTGACAGCACTAGAAATTTAACAATCACTTGAGTTAGGTCCAGCGTAATTTTGTACGTATAAAATACAGTAGACTTTGCAATGGAAGTGGATAAAATCTAGATTGTAAGCTGATTATTGGGAGGGAGGGAAACCCTCTTATATAATAACATTTTTCCTGGTTATTATGTTGCCAGGATACTTCGTTTATATAGAAATAGAAACGAAAAATAAAAACAAATTAATCACCATAAAAATAATAATAATAATAATAATAATAATAATAATAATAATAATAAACGCAGATAAGTTCGCTCAGGGAGTACTTTCATTCGATTCAAGAAAGATCGATACTGCAAGCGGCAATATGTCGAGCTGACACAGAATACACACCTCTCAACCTAAGAAGCAGCAACGTAGACTTCGTAATTAAAACCGACGCGGAAAAATTACAATCCTAGAGTAGTAAGCCTCTACATGGAAGGTATGTGAGTGAACTTGGAAAGCCCGAAGCCGACAGGTTGGCGTCGAACGCATGGTTATTACACCGAGGTTTACTTGTTTCCAGAAACGGAAGGGTTTATGATGGCAATACAGGATAATAATTCTGCTTTATGACAAGGAGAGGAAGGCAGAGTAACGTTGGTGGACATTGCAGTTCCGAATACCAACAACCTCCTACAAGTAATGGCGGAAAAAAGAGGGAAGTATGGCAGAGCTTGGGTCCGAAATAAAGAGACTGTGTGAAGTGGAGGCTGTCCGAGTAGTACGCATAGTCCTCTCGGCAACTGGGATAGTGCCCCACGAATTGCACGAAAGTATAGCCACTCTGGGATTGAACCGAAATATTTATATGGTCCTCCAGAAAGCAGTTGTGTTAAACACGTGTCCCACATTGTCCGGAAATTCTTGAACGAGCAATGAATAATAATGTGCTTGGATTCCCCCCCGTACATTATTACATCTTATCCAGTATATTACTGAGGTTAAAACAAAGAAATAATGATAATAATAACAATAATAATAATAATAATAATAATAATAATGTAACAAATTAGTACTCACTTTGAAGGCTTCTCTAAATTTAAGTGACATTATGTGATATAAAATTGGATTAATCGTTGTAGATACATAATATAATATTCCAGATATATACGTGATTACAGAATATACTTGTAACATTGGTTCGCCCATTTCTTTAATGTATATGGCGACTAGGCGTTGGGTATGGAATGGCGCCCAACAAATAAAGAATGCCACAACTACAGCAACTGAAACAGAAAAAAAAAGACATCAAATTTTAATTAGATTTTAAGTTAACAAAAACAAAAAGCTAATTTAAATGAACTAGTTCCAAAACATGGAAATGATAAAATTAGAATAAAAGAGGGTCAGATGAAACAACCACACAAGTTTCTTTCGCTGCGCACTTAATGCAATTATAAAACCGACAGATATTCTTTAAACTAGAAATTTTTTTATTTAATTACCCTAACATAAATATAGAGATATTGAGCGTACATGTACCCAGCGTAGGTAATAGTTGAAGTGATTACAATGAAGTCCATAAGAGAGCGCCAATAACATCACACAAACTTACTTAATAAAACCCTCCCCCCCCCCCAAAAAATCTGGTGTGAAACACTCACACACCTTTCTCTTACTCCAGTTCTCAAAATTATAATTGACCAATTTTATTGTTTGTGTATCAAATTGAAATGAAATTCGTTGAAAACTGGAAAAAACTGTTCAGTAAAAGCGCACTTCCAGTTTACTAATTTTCTTGACACTTGGCAATTTTGGCCACCTACTTATTTCTAAATTAATTTTGTTTAGATGATAGAATTGTATAATCAACTGTGATAGCACTTTACAGATAAACATAACCCCACCCCACCCCTAAAAGTGCTCTTAAATGAATTTTCACAGAGAAAGGTTTTAAATAAAAGTTGTAGATCTTTGTATGTGTGTAGTTTATATACAAAGTTTCAAGAAAATCGCCGAAGCCATTTTTGAGAAAATCGCGAAATAGTGAAAAAAATCATTTAGTAAAAAGTGGTCATCCGATTTATTCAAACTCGGAATTTCACCAACATATTCAATTCTAATTAATATTATTTAGATGACAGAATTGTCTTATAAAATAAAATAGCACTTTAGAGGAAGCCGTAACCCCACCTCTCCTCCAAAATTACGCTTAAATGAATTTTTTCCGAAGAAATGTTTCAAATAAAAATTGTAGCTCTTTGTATGTATAGTTGGATATACCAAGTTTCAAGAAAATCGTTGGAGACATTTTGAGAAAATTGCAAAAAAGTAAAAAAGTAAAAAAAAAAAAAAAAAAAAAAAAATCTGTTAAAATGGTAATTTCTGGTTGAGGAATTTTGACAGACAACCTACTGTCGGATGGATCACATGGTGATACTAAAACAGAATATCAAGTTTCAACTTTCCACGGTTTTTCGTTTTTGAGCAATGTGGTTCAAATACATACACACACATTCTCACTCACACACAGACCATTTTCCAAAAAAAAAAAAACACTTTTTTGGACTCAGGAGACCTCAAAACGGATATTTCCGGTGAAAACTTGATATCAAAAATCTGACACGATTACAATACTTCCTCTTAGTAGGATTAAGAGAAAGTAAAAATGTTTTAAGTGATAAGCATTTATGTGTGCAGACAGAAAATCTTGGAGCTATTTTCAAGAAAAACTGAAAAAAAAAAAAAAAACCTGTATAGTCCAACTTCCGGTTGATGGTTTTTGATTGCCAAACACACACACACCCACACACATATATACACACCCACACACATATACACACACACACACATATGCAGACCATTCGCTAAAGTATTGCAATTGTGTACAATTTTCGAACTTGAGTTTGCACTAGAAATTGTATATGTTTGACATCACATCCGAGTATTAAAAAATTGTTTTAAGCAAATAGTGTATGGTGTATGTATAT
The DNA here is from genome assembly GCA_011037195.1 of Triatoma infestans. NCBI lineage: Eukaryota > Metazoa > Arthropoda > Insecta > Hemiptera > Reduviidae > Triatoma > Triatoma infestans. Next base: position 24,109 of record JAAEAF010010257.1, read on the forward strand.
TTTGTGTGTGAACAAAGTACATATCACGAAAAATTCCGTTTAGGTACAACCAACGCAACTGATAAGAAATAGGCTTCACATCTGGTGTGAAACACTCACACACAACTTTCTTTTACTCCAGTTCTCAAAATTATAATTGACAAATTATATGTACCAAATTTAATGAAAATCGTCGAAAACTGAAAAATCTGTTCAGTAAAAGCGCACTTCCGGTTTACTAATTTTCTAAACTCGGAATTCTGGCCATCGATTTATTTCCAATTTATTTTGTTTGGATGATTAGAGAAAAACATAACCCCACCCCTCCTCTAAAAGTGCCCTTAATTGAATTTTTCCAGAGAAATGTTTTAAATTAAAGTTGTAGGATCTTTGTATCTTTTGTTTATATAACAAGTTTCAAGAAAATTGCAAAAAAAAATGAAAAAAATCATTTAGTAAAGTGGTAATTTAAGCGCACTTCCGGTTATCCGATTTCAAACTCGGAATTTCAACAAAATATTCAATTCTAATTAACATTATTTAGATGACAGACTTGTCTAATAAACTAAAATACCACTTTAGATGAAACCTAACCCTACCCCTCCACAATAACTGCACTTAAATGTCAAATAAAAGTTGTAGCTCGTTTGTATGTGTAGTCGATATAGCGTTTTGAAGAAAATCGTCGGAGCCATTTTTGGGAACAACGCAAAAAGGTAAAAAAAAAACTAGTAAAGTAGTACTTCCGGTTGAGAAATTTTGACAGATAACATACAATCAGATCCCATGGTGTTACCTAAACGGAATATCAAGTTTCAACTTTCTGCGGTTTTTCATTTTTGAGCTATGCTGGTCACACACGCAGATACTCACGCAAAGACCATTTTCTAAGAACCACTTTTTTGGACTCAGGGGACCTCAAATTGAATATTTCCGGAAAACTCGATATCGAAAATTTGACACGATTACAATTACTAGGAGTAAGAGAAAGTAAAGAAGACAATTAATCTTACAAATAGACAAAAATTAATGCAATATGATTTGTGAATGGCTGTATCTGTGTGAACAGAATGGTTTTGTATCTTGGTAGGGTTTTTTCTGATACCCTCATTTTTGACATGACCACTTCATCATTTGGATTGTATGTACTTTCTAATTAGGTCAGAAATTTTAATGAGTATTTTTATCATAAGTAATTTTTAATATTTAAGGAAAATTAAAATAAACTACAAACCCTCTTATTATGGAATGATGGAGTTAAACATTTAAACGACCCAACTGTTCTCAGAAAAAGAGCTCTTAGCTAACTAAGCTAGAAGAAAGGGACCAAAAAAATGTTAAAAAGAATTAACAAATCTGTACGTAATGTGGAACAATGAATAGTTAATGAATCATTAATTCCAAAAATTAATGAAATAAGTGCTACGCTAGCAAATGTAGCAATAAAAGAGGTGGCAAACTAAAAGATAGAAGGGAAATTAACGACGATAATGGAGGAAAATGAGAAATTAAGGAAGTAAGTACTGGAATTAAAACGAGAAAATTAAGAAATGTATTCCATAATTAGGAAAATTAAGGCAAAGATTTTATTATTAGTGGTTTAAAAGAATTTAAGAAAGATGAAGATATTAAGTTAGTTACAGAATTCTGTGTCAAGTCTTTGGGATTAGCTGAAACCTAATGATTGATAAAAAAAAAATCAGTAAACGTCTGGCGGTTTTAGTAGAATTAGTAAAACAGATGTACGCTCAGTACTTCATTAAAAAAAGAAGCAAACAACAAAAAAACAGGAGTCTGAATAAACAGAGACCTTATTTATCAAGATCGACAAAACACGAAGAAATTAATTGAATTGAAGAAGAAAATTGGCGGAGTAGACAAAATGGAAAGAGTGTTAATTAGAGATGGCTTCATGATTTTTAGAGGTAAGAGGTTTTACTGAAACAAAAATTATGGAATTACTATGGCTAATGAAGAAGAAGCTTTGACTTTAATAAATTACTGATTGAAGAAGAATGTAGAATAAATACAATACTTTCTCTTACTAGGTGTAAGAGAAAGTGAAAAAAATCGATAAAAGAGAGCAGGAAGAAGAGAAGTGTTGAGTATTGCGTGAATTGTGCGCACAAGCCTACAATATGGCAGGTGTTTTCAATAAGTTAGATACATTCAATTACTTTCTCTTTCTCCTAGCAAGAGGAAGGAAGTATTGTAATCCAGTCAAATTTTCGATATCGAGTTTTCACCGGAAATACATGTATTAAGATCCCCTGAGTCCAAAAAAGTGGTTTTTAGCAAATGGTGTGTGTGTGTGTGTGTGTGTAAATAGCATAATTCAAAAACGAAAAATTGCAGACAGTTCAAACTTGTATTCCGATAAGAATATGGGATCCAAAGGGAACTTATTTTTCGCAACAGCCCATGAAGGGCCAAGGCTTGCCAAACGGTGATTTGAATAGGGAGGCATGTGGTAAGCATGCCGCAGTTCCCTCGCCGTTTAGTTCCGGCCTTCGTTACCTAACCGAAGGGAAGTGACCTGTCAAAATTCCTTTACTGATTGATTTTTTTCCTTTTTTGAATTTTTTTTTCAAAAATGGCTGAAACGACTTTCTTGAAACTTGGTATATCAACTCCACATACAAAGATCTACAACTTTTATTTGAAACATTTCTCCGAAAAAATTCATTTAAGGGCACTTTTGGGAGAGTGGTTGGGTTGGGTTTTCTTCTAAACTGCTATTTCAGTTAATTACACAATTATATCACCTAAATAATATTAATTAGAATTACTTATGTTGTTAAAAATCCGAATTTGAAGAATTTCGGATTACCGGAAGTGTGTATTTACTGAAAAATATTTTTCAATTTTCTGTTATTTTCTCTAAAACGGCTCCAACGATTTTTTTTTTAAACTAAGAATTTAATCTACACATATAATGAGCTATAATTCTTATTTGAAACATTTCTCCGCGTAAACTAATTTAATGGGGTTTTTGGGGAAGGGATAGGTTTATGTTTTCCTCTAATTTTGCTATCTTAGAATTAGAATTAGAATTAGAATGCTGCAGGGGGGGACTAAAACCCAGGCACCGCAGCCTCCCATTGAGGCTTATTGTGCCAACCCCTCAAACCTAGTAGCGGAAGCCTCCCCTCTTCATGAGGTCCAAAACCTTCCCCACCAGTCCCTCCTGAAGCACGATTTCCTCCGGTCTCAACGTGCCGAAGATCTCGTACCTCAGTCTGCCGATTGCAACGCAATCAAACAACAGGTGAGAGGCCGTCTCCTCCTCCTCCTGACACAGTCTGCACAAGGGCTCTACATCCACTAACCCCACCTTGTGTAGATGTTTTTTGAACCTGCCATGCCCAGTAAACAGGCCCGTTATCAGAGAGATCTGATACCTGCTTAGACCCAGGATGTATCTGGTCCTTCTTTCACACAGCTCTGGCATGACCATTTTGCCGTGTTTCGCTCCAGTACTCAGCCTCTAGTATCGGTTATGTTCCCTCCGAGTCCAGTCTCTCAGAGCCGCTTTTACTATACTTTTGGCCACCTCTAAAGCAGGTTCCGGTCCGAGGAAGGGAGTGTCCGCTCCCTCCCTGGCCAGTTGGTCGGCTAATTTCATTTCCCATGATCCCCTTATGCCCCGGCACCCATACTAGCCGCACTTTGTTGTGCCGGGAGAATGCCTCCAGGGAGTCTCTATACTCTTTGACCAAAGGGGAGGTGATTCTGAACGCCTGAAGAGCGTTCAGCGCAGTCTGGCTGTCCGAGAAGATGCATATCTCTCTATTTCTAGAGTCCTTACGCAGGTTCTCCTCAGCACAGATCATTATAGCATAAACTTCAGCCTGGGACACTGTGGAGTAACCACCGAGAGGCCTCACAAGTACCTCCGGCTTGACCCCATAAATCCCGGCTCCAGTTCCGCAGGCCATTTTGGACCCATCCGTAAACCAGGATCCCCCAATCCCCGGCCCCGTTTCTCCCAACTTTTAGCCCAGTCCGACCGTGACGTTACTATCACTTGGACGGGGAGCTATCTTAGTTGATTCAAAATTCTACCATCTAAACAAAATTAATTAGAAATAAACAGAATGCCAAAATTCCGAGTTTCAAGAAAATTAGTAAACCAGAAGTGCGCTTTTATTAGACAGTTTTTCGACGAATTTCATTAAATTTGACACACAAACAATAAAATTTGTCAATTATAATTTTGAGAACTGGAGTAAGAGAAAGTTTAAGAGATTTCTTGAGTGTAGCGACGATTATAATTTATTAATTTTGAATGGTAAGACACGGGGGGGGGGATCCGAAAGAGGAATTTGCTTTTGACTCTGGAAGTTCAGTTAGTGATATTTGTAGTGTGTCATAAATATGATCATGATTGGTATTATTAATGATTTCAAAATGCTACTCTATCCTTTCTCTGATCACATGCCACTGTATGTACGAACATTAAATATGGACTATATTCGTGATAATTATGTACCGTTATTATCGAAGTTATAGTGAATAAATGGCTGATATTAAAAATTTTGAACTGAAACCAGAATTTGTTGTGGTGGTTGGTTCCGCAGAACTGGAAAGCATCAGAGATATTCTCCAGTCTGTGTTGTTACACTGTCTGAAAAACGCAACCTGAAGATGGGCGAACGCCCGAAACCGGTCGATGACTACAAAATGAAGCAGGCTACCACGGAAAATGTCTCTGATGAAACTAGAATTATTAGAAATTAAAAATATGAAAAATATTCCTGAGAATTCGCAAGATACAGTTCAACATGCTTTATTCATTTACGGTAACTTTAGGATACTGGTTTAAATAACAGTAAAAATAAACAAGGAAATGATATTAATTATAATGGGTATGAGAAGGACAGAAATTGGGTTTATGAGATAAATGAATTGGAAGTAAAGATGAAAACTGTATAATAGTAAGATGATACAAACTGTCTGGACTAAACATTAAAATATATAAAATGGTAGTGAGAGATTTAGAGTGAATTAAAAGAAAAGTTGTTGACGCGTTGTGACTGCTCTATGAACTGCTGCAAGACTCACGGAATACTCCCCCGTAGTTGTATGTAAACATATTCTCCCACTCTAGTCTGGCCTAAACTAGAGAGTGATCTTGTCAATTTTTATGTCTCTCTCTCTGCTGTGGATCCCTCTCTTTGGATCCTATTACAGTATGTAAACACTTAAGATCTAAGAGCTTTGCTTTGTTAAATTTTATATATCAACAAATTTAAATATTATATATTTAGATGTAGGACTGTTTTGTTTAATAAACAATATATAAACAAGTTTTTAAAATTAAGAAGAAAGAATATTACGTAATGCTGGAATTACGTGCTGGAATTTAAAGATGTTTATGGCAGCAAAGATATTTGATCTTTAATATAATAATTGAAAGGTTTTCAAGCGAAACAAAAATTAATGGAGAAGTTTGGATTACACATTTTAATAGTTTTAGTAGCTTATCGAATTCTAATAGTTTAAAAGCTATCGAATCCGCCTTTTTAACTGCTGAAGATATCAGTTTCGCCCAAAACAAATATAATAATTGTATATACCTTCTATTGATAAAGAGTTTGGTTTTAATGAATTATTGGTTTCAACCGGGTTCTATATGAGTTCTTTTTTTAAATTAGCCCGAAAAATATTTTGGAAAAATTTTAGATTTATATAGGAAACTACTAAAATCCCCCTCTCCCATTAGCTTCCACTAAGTCAATAATTTTTCCTTTCTTTAAAAAGGGACAAAAAGTGCGTGCGTAGGTGGATTGCGTTTTCTGATTGCATCGCTAAAATATTTGCTGGATCGTTATGCAGAGATTATAATATAATCTTTGGGTTAACGATAACAATATACTATGCGAGTTATCAATCGTGATTCCGAGAGTGTTATTCCACTATGGATAATATATTTAATTAATTAAATATAATAAAAATTATAACGGAAATAAAAGGAAAAAACTTTGCTGAACATTATTGAGTTCAAAACTGCATTTGATTCCCAGGACAGAAAACCATTATATTAAAAATGTTCTCGTTGTGAGTTTCAACAAAATTTATCGAAGTATTAAAGAAATTGTATTGTAATACGGGAAATTATGTAGCTGGATATCCGGAGGCCTGACATATAGTTCGGCAACCAAAATAAATTTTAAGCAGACCTAAATTTTCTTGCCGATTCTACGCGGATGAAATTATATTGGTGGCAAACCATCCCCTCAAACTTCAGAGAATAATAAAACACACTAGCTAGTTATTGTGTGACATGTGGAACCTTACGATTAATTTAACTGATTCTAAACATTATTGTCTTTAAGAGAGGAGTGAGTGATTAGTAAAAAAACGGACACTGGAAATATAGAGAGCAAATAATTGAAATTGTTAATAAATATAAATATTTAGGTGTGACGCAAACCTTTAAACTATATTTATTTAAAAATAATGAAATCAAATTATCTGCAAAGATAATAGAGATGTTTTTAATTTTGATACTTGAGTGCAAGTTATTACGCAGGTTTCATGAGGTTTGAAATCATAAAGGAAGCTGTCTACACTTTTTCTCAAAAATAATTTGTCTACCTTCCCAAAAATACCCCCACATTTTATTTTGTAGTTAGAGACCAGGAAAACGTTTCCGTTATATCTATATAAACCTTGTTGTTCGTTTTAATTTTATTGTAAAAGCTTTAAGCTTCCGCCATCGCGATTAATAAAACTTTTGTCGAAAGAAATAATGAAGAAGAAGTTATTTTGGTATAAGGAAAATTTAGACTGCTCTGTCAATTAAAATAATTTTAAATTTATTAATTATGTTTTGGAATAAAGAAGGTAAAGTATAAATGATATTTTAAAAATAATTTAGTAATAAAAGCTTAATATTGTATTTATCATAATCTTTATAAGGAATTAAATTTGGATTTAGTCGAAGCTCACATTTCATATAAAAATTGTATGATATATATTATTATACAATGTATAAATAAATGTGAGAGTAATTGAATTTAAATTACAATGTTACAACTGTGTTCTATCTGTAATAGTGCGGCAATAGAGGTTACTTTTCATTATGTGGCTGTGTGCTCGGCTCTGAAAGAATTTAGAACTAAATTATTTGGTAGAAGGGTATCAGATGAAGCTGAATTCGTAAGCTACCTGAATTAGTCGAGATGTACGCCCCCTCTATAGGTATCACTACATATTAATACAGGAATTTAATTACGAATTTTATTTATGTAATTGTGTTTTCTACAATGATATCTTATATATATCCATATATATCACATATATATATATGTGTGTGTGTGTGTTTTTGTATGTATATTTATGTATAATATTGTAATAGCCAGCAGAGAGAAGAGAGGCTCTCTCACGTTAACAGCGACTACTCTCTGACTTAGGCAGGCTAGAGTGGGAGAACCTGTGTATATAAGCCAGTGATAATCTATCTAGAGGATATCTATCAGATTCAACCATACATCGCATCGTGTCATATCTCTACTCCCACCTTTTATTCTATCAGTTTCATTATAAAGTCCAGTGCAGTAAGTTAGTGTAAACTTATAGCTACATTATAACAGTGTTCATTCAATCAAACCTAATTTCCCTCCTCAACAACTCCATTATAATATATATTACATAAATACTTGCTTTTCGGTCTTCCGGCCAGCCGATCAGGCTGCACATCCTTCCGCCAAAACAGTACGATATCTTGGCGTTTACATTGAAAAAGCGACTAACATGGAACCCGCACAAAAGAATACTCAAACGACAAGATCTAAAAAATTTTTACAACTTACTAGCGTAGCGACCCCTCAAGTTACCACAGCTCAGTACTCCATGCACTTCATCAAAACAGTCCACAATACACTTAAACTACATCCACTCTACACTTTACAGACAAGGACAAACAAAATACACAAACTACGGTCACCATCCTTAATTAATTGGCGAAAACCAAAGGAGAAGGAAGGGATTAGCTCAGTGGTAGCGTGCTTGACTAGCAACGCGGAGGTCTCGGGTTCTGCTCTTAGATTTTTTACTTCCTAGGAGCCTCTACAACTCACTGTCCGATGATGAGCAGTGTTGTCTGTAGCTAGAGAACGCTGCTTGGAAGCCGGCTGTGCCGCTGTGCTATTGGACAAGGCTCCGGGGGGCACAATAGATCTTTCAGGTCGCAGAGCAATAATCCCCTACAACAATCTACATCTACTCTAGAAATACCCTTCTCTGTGCATCCCTAGAAATACCGTTTGCCATATTTAAATTTTTTCGTTAGCAATCCTATGCATCTTCTTCCAATTCTTACAAATCCCCGTATTTTAACTGATCCCGCATAAAAAGACAAACAGTGTTGGATTTAAATGGAAAATTTTAATAAACAAGCAAAAAATCAGCTGGGCGCGCAAATAGTGAGTGTACACAAAGTTTTTGCTCCTTGTTTAATATCCTTCTTACAGTTATTTTAAGTGTTTTTATAGAGTTCAAGTCTAGCTATTTTAGAGTGAACATCTATTCGGACTATTATTTGAAAGTTTAAATTTATTTTAAACATTCAGTGGAATAGGTGAAACTGTGGGTGTGAATTATCGTTGATTGGTCATAGTCAGGTAAATGTGGAGATGCATTGAACAGTGAAGATACATTTTGGCGCATGCACATTTTACTTGTTACCAACCAATTTTTATTAATACTCAATATCCCTATTGTATAATACTTACCTAAATTTCATTTTTCTTATAATTAGCAATACTTATAGATGCCAACGGGCCTTAGCGATATAGAAGTCGACTCCAAGTCAATTACTGACGATAACAATGAATGGTACGCACCTTTCAAAGAACTAAAAAGGCCTAATACTTCTCCTGGCAAAAGTAAAGAAAAAAAGCCAGCGCCAAGTACGAGACTGAGTAGTTCGCCAATTTTTTCGAATAAATCTAATCGATCAGCTGTTCAAGGAGCTGGCGGAATACAGTCTAAGGCTTAGTATGCACTGGGATTCTTTGCTGCAGACTCTCGGAAACATGTCACAGACTCTTTGTCCCGCAACATTGTCGCTCTGGAAATCGTGTCCGCATCTAGTTTGAATCTAAGCCATGTCGAACGAGGTCGCGCTCTGAGGCATTGCAATTCCACTTTTCGTAGCTCTACGGAGTACAAAAGGGCTAACAAAAAGGATTCGTGGGTTGTTCACGAATCGGAATAACTATGACATCTTCTTGAAATAGTGAAATTAAGGACGGAATGGGATTCCGAAATTTTGTTCGGATTAGTCCAGTCGACTTCGAATATGTTCTGGAAATTGTCGGACCACACATTTCGAAAAAGGAAACGAATTTTAGGGTTCCAGTATCTGCTACCAACAGGCTAGCAATCATTCCCCGTTTCCTCGCAAGTGGAGACTCATACACAAGCCTCATTTATACTTTTAAAGTTTCTAAACAGATAATGACCCGTTCGTCAACAGAAATGGAATCTGTGCAAAAGAAAGCGAACAAAAGATAATAATAACGCGCGAGAATGGGAGAGTGGTCCACTAGGTTTGAGATAACGTACGCATTGACCCAATGTTGCGCAACATTGTTTAAAGAATCCCGTTCGGATGAGATCCAAAAAAAAAAATAAAACACAACACAGCAGATTCCAGATTCATTGTCGCGGACCGTCCCGGATGCAAGAAAATGAAACCCAGACGCAGCTCCGCGACAAAGAGTCCGAACAAAGAATCCCAGTGCGCACAAAGCCTAACAATGCAGCCATAATATGAACTGATGTAACTTCCATTCCCGCTATTGTGAGTCATCTCATTTACTTGTTGCTGGTACGCAAGCGTACCATTAGTTGTAAATTTTCAAATAAATGGGTGGGAGGAAAAATAAACAAGCTTCCGTTTGCCTAAATTTCTTTTAATGTTCTCAGAGCTTTTGACAAATTCTATTGCTATAACTAATTTCTATTGGCGCTGAAATTATGAAAGTGGAATCAACAATTTCCAGGAATGAGATTGCTCGTTATTTATAATTGATTCAGAATGATATCAGTGAATGGTGGTTGTAGCTATAAATTGCAATGTTGATTCTATATCGATGTTTGAGGTAAGTGGGATGTATGCAAGTATGTAGATGTGAATAATGAGCACATTTCTCTCCATTTGTTGATATAGTCACCACTGCAAAATCTATAACCATCATATACATAGAGAGACCACCATATAGTTGAGCAGTTTGGAGGCATTGAATGCCAAACTATGTAGCAGTTTCTAGGGATTGGTAGTTTATTAGATTACTATGGTAGATAAATTAGCTCTTCACCTTCGTCCATTAGACTAAGATCGTTGAAGGTAAAGATCGCTTATCAAGATCGATAATAAAGGCTTTATTTTTCATTTAAGTTACAACAGTACGAGCAATCAACCACGAAATTAGACTCCAGCTTTGAGCTAACTAGCTAATCATATAATTATTTATCTATAAAAGTATTTGTTGACCGTTGATGAATTATGTTATGAAGAAATTTGGTGAGGATTGGTCAAGAAAGAAACATTCAATTATGCCAACGTTTCGACAGAGTTTCCTGTCTTTATTAAGGCTTTAATATATAAATAGTCGTGAAGAAGAGAGAAAAAAGTTTTGAACATACACATTTGTTACATCGTAGAAACATAAAAAAATAATTAAAAATTACTAGTTTCTTGTCTTAAATCATCGACAGAAAATGACCTTATCATGCGAACATCTAAATGTTTTTCAAGAAGTGAAGAGTTAAACAAAAAGCACACTCGAAGAAGTCTAACAAGCTATCAAAAAGCAAAACAGTCAGTATGTACGAGTATTTAGGAGCTTGCTAGTTATTGAAGAGTCTACAAAACAGAACTCTTAAAGAGTTATTCAAACATCTGTTTGTAACAAGCAATCATCAGTCTGCACTCAGCTCTCTGCTAAAAGCCCAAATAGTTTTCACTCAACTGACCGTTTTGAACAAAACAAGAGTTCTAAATAGCTTATTCCGCTCATCAAGCTGAACAGTCTAACTAGCCAACTCTACCATTCTACATCACAAACCAACATCATCACCCTTAGTTCGGTCACTCTAACCTCCACACACTCTTTCTCCTCAGTAAGCTCATTTAATATAAAAAGTATCTGTAAATTGAAGCAGTAGTATGTTCATTATTTCAAACATGCATCAATTACTATTTTCTGCTATTATTATTGGAAAATATTCTGATCCACTGAGTCTATGATACTATGCAATAAAATTGTACTTCATTTTTTTTTGTAAAGACAATGGTTTTTGCTGACAACATCAAAATATGTTTATTATAATCGCGAGAAATATATATATATATTTTTTATTTAGAAATTTACTATCTGTATTTACATATATATACAATGAGTAAATAAGCTGGTGAAAGAAATGAAACTGTAGGCGAGAGAAATAAAGGATTCTATAATGATGTCATTCAGGGATGAGATGAAATTCTTCAATAACAAATGGACAAAGAGATGTAGAGAAAGCTTTGTATATTGAGTAAACATGTGGACAATATGTCGACCTTATTGGAAAATAGAGCTTCTATTGTAAAAGTGTGAGATAATCATATCCTAATCCCAGATCTTATTGTTTCTCCGTTTAGTATCAAATTTTATTCTCCTATTTATTTTTTTATTTTATTTCCAATTCACACTTTATTTCCTTATTATGTGCATAAAATATAAAACATAAACATCTGGCTTGAAACACTCATCTGGCGCACTCTTGCTTCAATAATACAATATAACAGAAACATTTTCGTTAAATTTGTTTGTTTACAAACGTTTATAACTTTTTACCTAAGGCAATTTGGTAGGGGTTATCATATATACCAGAGTAGAACTAGCACAGGAGTGACCTCTGTTGTAAATAAAGCTTCTAGAGGCAGTTTAAATTTTAATCTAACTGACAGATCCCAAGTACCACCCTAAAATCAGGTTCTCCGGAAAAATTCTTTGGGGTAAAAGTTATAGAATTATATCTGTACAGTAAGCATTCCAAGTTTAAAGAAAATCGTTGAAACCGTTTTCCGGAAAATTCCCCCAAAAAAACCTCAAAAATCTAATCTTTAAAGTCGCATTTCCGGTTAACTGCTTTTCATTGATTACTATCAATGCTTCGTTTTGAGAAAAATCGCGGAAACTGAAAAAAAAAAATCATTCAGTAAAGTGCTTCTTGTCTGATCCGGTGGTAGTTACCGAAATCGGGATACGAAGTTTTAGCTTTCGAAAATTTTTCGTTTTTGAGATATTTTGTAAAATACACACATACAGACATTTGTTAAAACATTTTATTCTGTGTACTCTAAAAACATGTGTTTTTAGTGAAAATTCTATTAGATACCGAGACATGCCTCCTTACTACTAGCTCGCAGAGGGGGAATCTAAGAAAAAGTATATGGGACATTGGTCTAACTAATCTCATCCAGCTTTATCTTCTGTCCAACTCTCAAAACCTAAACTATAAATACGATCGTAATCCTATTTCTTAATCTGATAAAACGAGCACCCAAATAGCTTAGATGATAACAAAATAAAATTAGAATAAATTTAATTTATTCAATATACTATGTCGAATTTGTCAAAAATATTTCTTAGTCTGCCTACTTTTTTGGGAATCTTGTGAAAACATAGATATGTCGCTGAGTATATGCGAAAACATAATCATAAAGGAAAATTTGTTTTCTTGTTTTCGTTCGTTAAGAATGGTGAAATTAAATACTGAATTACGACATTAATTTAGAAGGCTTTCTTCATGGTAATTAAAAACTAAATGAATTTTACCCGAAAATAAGGGAGATTAAAGTTGAAATACAGTTTCTTTTGTTTCCACATTACAAAGAGAGGAGAACTTAAAAGCTTTAGTAAATGAATAACCATCTAAAGACGAAAGTTCGCTTATGACTCTTATAATCCATCCTAAATACTACTGGCGCTTCAAGTATTCTGATTAAAATTCTGATTACATATTTACATATTTTGTATATGATGGTTATTTAAATATTTAATTTATAACATAATAATTACTTCCTTCTACTCCTAGTAAACAGGAAGTATTGCGATCTGGTCAAATTGAGTTTTCAACAAAAACACATTTTCGAGGTCCGCTGCGTCCAAAAAACTTTCTTTTTTTAGAAAATGTTCTGTTTGTACGTATGAGAACAAAAAAAACAAAAACAAAAACGCAGAGAGTACAAATTTGACATTCTGTTTGGATATCACCCCAGGGAATCCGACAGAAACCTATCAGTCAAAATTGCTTATCGAAAAGTACCACTTTACTGAATCGATCTTTTAGTTTTTTCCGATTTTCTCGAAATGAGTTTCAACAATTTTCTTTTAACTTAATAATATACCAAAACTACACATGTAAAGTGCTAAAACTTTTATTTGAATAAACATTTCTCCGGGAAAGTTTATTTAAGGGGACTTTTGGGGGAAGCGGTGGTAACTAAAATGCTCTATTGAGTGGTATATGACTGGTGTATGTGAATTATGAAAGGTAAATGTGGAATGTATAATACGTGATTATCAAGTAATATGCTTATATAGATTAATTGTTCAACAATATATTTATTTATTTATACTCCCTTACTATTATTCAGCTTTGTATTTTATCATTAATTATGCCACAATAGTACACGGTTGACACAGTGTTCTTTCGCTTTGTTCTGCACTCAAAAAAACAATCAATATCAATAACAATGAGATGTTTGTACGGCAATGGCCAGAGGAGTTTTAAAGAAAAAGAATTCTTTGTTGCTCTACGTTTCGGGTACCATTGGTGCCCTTCTTCAGGAGCTCTTTAGGGTAGGAAAGGAGTAAACGTTGAGAAAGTTGAGACTCAACGTTTTCCTCCTCTCTTACCATAGAGCTCCTGAAGAAGATGTAATGGCATCCAGCAGAGAGAAGAGAGGCTCTCTATGGTTAACAGACACTACTCTCTGGCTTAGGCAGGCTAGAGTGGGAGAACCTGTGCATATAAGCCAGTGAGAATCTATCTAGAGGATATCTATCAGATTCAACCATACATCGCATCGTGTCATATCTCTACTCCCACCTTTTATTCTATCAGTCCAGTGTAGTTAGTGTAAACTTATAGCTACTTATAACAGTGTCTTCATATCTCGTTTATTCAATCAGACCCAATTTCTCTCCTCAACAACTCCATTATAAAGGGCACCAGTAGTACCCGAAACGTAGAGCAACAAAGAATTCTTTTTCTTTAAAACTCCTCTGGCCATTACCGTACAAATACCTCATTGTAATTTTAAGGCCTAACGATTTGAATACCAATTTAATAATATAAATAAAATAGTAAGACAGTGTTGGTAATTAATTATCAAAGTAATTCTTCTTCAAAAACGTAATTTAAATTACACATCTCCTCTGGTTGGATGTTTCCATTTTTAAAAGACACAATGTACACCAGCCTTTAAAAAAAAACAAACGAAAAACAACATTTGCTTTCCCCCAGTCAGGTATCAAAGAACCCCCTCTCTCTTAACCTAGTTATGTCCTAACAAAAACACTTTTTAAAACCAGTGTATTAAACTAAATTTGCTCTGTGCAAGTCTATGTTTATCACACTGTTCTGAGAAAAACATCCTTCATGAAGGAAGAACGCCCAAAACCGGTCGATGACCACAAAAAAGAAGCATGGCTATCACGGAAAATATCTTTGATGCTATTTTCATTTATTATACAATTCTATTATCTATATAATATTAATTAAGAATTAAACTGACGTCAACTTAGGCAGTCAATTTAAAAGAAATTTGTTGGCCGGAAGTGGATTTTTATTGAACAGTTTTTCTGGGTAATTTTTAGATTTATCCATTTTTTTCCTCCATAAAAAACGTTGACGTATTTTCATTAAATCTCATAAATTATAAGAATAGAGACTTATCACTTTTCTTTAGGAACTTTTTTTCTAAGAAAGTTAAAAAAAAAAATGCTTTAATTAAGTTTAGATTCTCCCATTGATGATGATATTACATTGAAGGTAATTAAACACTTAATAAGAATTGTAATTTAAAGAAAAATTTTGCCATTTTTATTACCTGTGTAAATTGCAATAAAACAAACGAGTGTCACTGTTTCACGATCGATTTTTTTTTCCCCCATTTTAAAACGACCTTTTATTATTCATATAAAAATAATAAATTGTAAAATGATACACTATTTTTTTACTTTCTCTTACACCTAGTAATTTTTTATTTTTTTTTTTTTTACTTTTATGACGTGACCTAATAAACCTAACAAGATCTTTTAACTACATCTTATCATCACCTATAATATCGTAAAATTTTACAATAATTATTACATAATTTCTGAAGAAAAAAAAAATCTCTTTCACATCTGTAATAAAATATAAGTCTTCCTTCCTTCATTATAATGTAATATTTTATTTATTATATTTTTCAAGGTTAATAATTTAATAATCAAGGTAATAAATTGTTCAATTTTATTATACAATTTTCATTTTTAAATGGTTCATTAATTTTTCCATTCTACATCAAACTGATATACTTTAGGCTTCATTATTTTTCTTCATTGATTAAATTATCTTATCCACGGATCTACTAAAGATAAAACAAATTAAGTGTCCTTCGCTAAAAAAATCCATCCTTCGAAAGGTTTTTTTTTTATAACATAATTGGAAGTTTCTAATTAAAGCAGAAAAATAAAAAATCTGATTTTGAAAAATAAACGACTTTCTCTTACTGCAATCTTAAGTAGCAGAGAAAATGGCAAATTTTTTTTAAAAAACTTTCGAAATTTTATTAAAATATTTACTTACCTTTGAAAGTAAATAGTTGCTTATTTAAAAATTGTGGTGGTTGGTTCCGCAGAGCTGGAAAGCATCAGAGACATTTTCCGTGGTAGCCTGGCTTCATTTTGTGGTCATCGACCGGTTTGGAGCGTTCGCCCATCTTCAGGATGCGTTTATCAGACAGTGTGATAACACAGACTTGCACAGAGCAAATTCAGTTTATACACTGACTGGTCATTTTTATTGTATTTTAAAACTTTTACGCACGAAATCGGACGATTACCACACAAAATGAAGCAGGATACCACGGAAAATTTCTCTGAAATATTTAATTTATTAAACCAGGTGCCTGGTGGCATGGGACCTAAGGCTATATGGCCTTTATCCCCCATGCCCCCCCCCACATCATCCCCTAAAATAGTCTCCCCCGGTAGCATATCGGTCAGTCTACAATATCCCAAGATATCCTTTAACTCCAAATACGCGAAGTACCAGCGAAACGGTGACACTGGCATAAATAGTGATACACCGTTTCCCTGACTTCGTCTGACAAAAAGGACGAGACGTCCTCCCTATGTAGTGGCTAGACACCCAAATGTGTCCAGTCACTATCCCCCCCTCCCAAGGTCCTCAGACCTGTCCTACTAAGGGACAGGAAGTAATCCGAAAGTAGATATACGAGGTGTGGCTATTAAATAACGAGACAGACGCTGTAAAACATTTTATTTTGTGTTCATACATATTTACTTATTAACACCTTCAATATACACCCCTCCTCTATAGCTACAACGCTGCATGCGAATCTTCCATTGTTGGAAACAATGCTGGAAGTTTCTTCTGTCAGCTCCGCGTGCCGCTTTCTCTTTCACAGCTTCAACAGACTCAAATCTTGTTCCTTTTATTGCAGATTTCACCTTAGGAAACAGATAGAAGTCGCAAGGTGCAAGATCCTGCGAATAAAGCGGATGGTCTAACACTGGGATGCTGTACTTGGCTAGAAACCTCTTGACAGACAATGCGGAGTGAGCCGACGCATTGTCTTGATGGAGAACCCATGACTTGTCTTTCCACAATTCGATTCGTTTGTTCCTTATTCTTTCACGGAATTCAACAAGAACGTGAAGATAGTAATGTTGATTAATAGTTTGACCTTCATGAACCCAATGAAAGGGCGTGAATCATCTTCAATGTCTTCTCGGCCACCTTGAAAACGCTTAACCCACTCAAAAACACGTGCACGCGAAAAACATTCATGGCCATACACTTCTTTCAATAAATTATAAGTTTCAGTAGCGGTTTTTCTATGTTTCACGTGAAATTTCACAACAATTCGTTGCTGTATTGTAACATTTACCATTTTTCCGGCGAAACAAAATACAACTCTAATGCGAACGAAGGCTACGGCTATACGGATTTGTTTACAGAAGCGAGAGGTACTGCATTCGAAAAAGAAGGCTTCACGCTAAACAGCTTCGGTCGCTTTGACGCATGCGTACTTTGTAGCAGCGTCAGTCTCGTTGTTTAATAGCCACACCTCGTATTTAATTTTCACTGACATTAAACAGGTGGAGATAAGATTTGTGCAATATCCTGAAGTGTGGCATGTCAGAGAGAAGCCTTAAAAAGCTTCACCCCTTCCCCAGAACCTCACTAAAATGAATTCTCACAGAAAAAAAGGTTTCAAATTAAAGGTGCTAATTCTGTATATTATGTGCAATAATCACACGAAGTTTAAAGAAAATAGTTGGAAACATTTTCGAAAAGGTTGCATAAAATTGAAAAAGCCTGGAAAAGTAAAATGATATTTCCGATTGAGAGGAATTTCGACTTGATAAGTTTCTGAAATATCTCTTAGTGTTATCTAAACGGAATATTTAATTTAAACTTCCTAACATTTTTTTTTTTTTAAGATGTGCAGACAATTTTACAACTCAGTGGACCTCAAAACACGTACTTCTGGTTGAAGACACAATTTTGAAAATTTGCAAAATCGTAATATTCCTCTTACTTAAATAAAAAAAAAAAAAGAAAAGAAAAAAGAAGCAAAACCCTGAACTTAGTTCTATAGACAGTCAAACTCTCCTAGATCGGATACTAGTGAAATATTCTTTAGTTTTCTACAAAGTTTATCTTTTTATTTCTTTCGCCTAACTTGAATAGAGGAGTAGAAGTACTGAACATAGCTGTTTATTGCCTAGCACCCGATTGCTACTTCTACGCCATAGTTGTATGGCTTCCTATTTCCCTAGTACCTTAACCCATCCTCTTCCATTCCATACCGACCCATATGGAAGTTATGTTAAGAGAGACGAGCAGAGCATTTGTTGCTTTACTATATACGTGTGTAATGGGATTCGAAGAACTTAATTACTCCATTCCAAGGCTAAAGTAGAGAGGGAGAATTCGACAAATATAGAGGCGAACTGGCCCGAGAGAGGAACCATTTTTAAAAGAGTGATCGACACCAGCCAGTCAACATCTTCTACGTACTTTCTAATACTCAGCCAGTCTGTCTCCCTCTCTTAATTATTCTCATTCTCAAAATCTTACAATCAATGTAAAGTTGTTGTAATTGGTTCCGCAGAGGTGAAAAGCATCAGAGATATTTTCCATGATAGCCTACTTCTTTTTTTTTGTGGTCATCGATCGGTTTCTGGAGTTTGCCAAACATCAGGATGTTTTGTCAAAACAATGTGATAACATAGAACTTGCACAAAGCAAATTTTGTTGTTGACACACTCACACATCTACTGGTTTATTTCTTCTCATTTCTAAATTCTCTCTAATTCTCCACTTCTCAGATCTACCAAGTTTGACGCGGTTTAACTTCAGTGAAACCTCGATATAACTTCGCCTGATATAATGTTTTTAGAGAAAGGTCCGACGACAAAATGAATATAAAAATGCAGATTTTATATCCGATATTACGTAAAAAAATCGTTCTTGAGGTAACAATTTATTTTTGTTAAGTATATATTATTTTATACTTAATTTTGAAATTTTCCAAATAAAAGTGTAAATCATCTTTAGAAAGATGTAGTAAAAGTTCAATTTTACAATTAGGAAAACCCCATAAACAATAGATTTTTAAAACTCCCCTTCTTTACTTCACCCATTTTAATCTATAATGGGTAAAGAGGGGATAAGAGCCACACAGGCTTAGGTCCCGCGCCTTTTTGGGCACCCGTTTTGATAATAATAATAATCTATTTCCAATTGTAGAAGTTGTTGGCCGTTAGAAATGATCTGATGTATCTCTTAGTTGGCTGATCGGCCGGAGGTATCATAAGAAAAACACACTAAAAAAAATGTTTTAAAGTGTTTTTTATTACTGGCCCGACGTTTCGACAAACATTGTTTGTCTTCTTCAGGGGCAATCTATAAAGAAAAAATATACATAAGAATCTAGCTAGCATTAACAGAACAAAAACAAAAACAAAAATGGTAATGGAAAACTAAAAACAAATTACACAGGTAAATATAGAAAAATTATGGAACTATTACAGACCTTGTAAATACAGAATTTGTGTGCTCTATTGGCATGTTCAAGTATGGTACTGTTGTCTATGAGTGTACTACGTCTACGTTTGTAATTTTCAGTAAGTTTTGGTTTTTATACTATTCTCTATATTTACCTGTGTAATTTGTTTTTAGTTTTCCATTACCATTTTTGTTTTTGTTTTTGTTCTGTTAATGCTAGCTAGATTCTTATGTATATTTTTTCTTTATAGATAGTCCCTGAAGAAGACAAACAATGTTTGTCGAAAGTCGGGCCAGTAATGAAAAACACTTTAAAACATTTTTTTTTGTGTGTTTTTCTTATGATACCTCCGGCCGATCAGCCAACTAAGAGATACATCAGATAATAATCTATTTCAGTACATTTCTTTAGTTTCTCAAGCGCAATCATCTCAGAATGTCAAGTTTAAATAAGTTTTTTAAAATTCCTTATCTTTTGTTATTATAATTTCGTGTATTTACAATATATTTTTTTTGTTCAGTTCTCAAGTTCTTTAAAAAGCTGAAGTGAGTGTACTAAGCAAAAAGAAGCTATTTAGAATGCTTTGGATTAAATAAAACTAGAGACGCTTGTGATCTGCTGTTTATAGTGAAATTTAGGGAAATATAAATGCTATTAAAATTGAATATTGTCAACTAAGCTCTTAGTAGTTTCGAATACAGTTGAAGCATAGATGAAACATGAAAGGATTACACATAGAGGAATGAAAAAAGGTTCCGTTCTATCTTTCAAATTATGATAGTATTAAATGTCAGTAAAATCACTACACAAATTACCCCTGCTACAGACACGATTCATTCAGAAATTAGTACCTACATATTATATATTACAAATTAATAACCCGAATACTTCATGTGAAATCAATCCCTAAGATTATCAATTCCCATAAATTATACTAAAGTTGTAATAAAGTTTCTGTTAAGTCCATTAATAACAGATATACTAACTAGAGAGTTCCTTTCAATCAGCCAATGCCCATGCTTATTGATTTGTGGCCTTAACAGTATACAAGTTTAGATATTAATTTCCTGATAAACAGGTATACAAATAACCTAATCAGAGCTTTCGACCAATACCCAAGACTAAGCTTATTTCATTCAAACTTACTAATGTGATTACTATAAAATAATTTAGCTGGCGTTGATAGTAATGGAATACATTTATGAATTTTATCAAGACATAAGGAAATTATATTTTTTATAGTTAAACATTTAGGTTCAATCTTAAAAGTGAAAAGTATAGCGAGTTATAGCAAGTTTTTGAATACTTTTATGATAATAATTCTAGTACTAAGAATGATGTCATTGCCACAGCTTGGAATCCGCCAAAGACAAAAAGATATTGGTGAGAGGATTGCGGCGTCTTTTAGAAAAATAAATATTTCTAGGCATATTAAAATTCGTATTAAATAGAATCCTAAATGTTCAACTTTAGATGCTCCTAGTTTATTAGAAAATTCTACTGCACCCGGTAAATTTTTAAAATAAGTAGCCATAAATAAGACACCTCCTTTATTATATATAAGGCCATTTAATGTTGAGCATAAAAATGAAAAGATAGAAAATGACTCTCAAATGTTTGCTACTTTAAAAGATTGCGGTACACGTAGTGGTTACATGTAGAGTTGAGAGTATATAATAGATTTAAATTTAATGGAAGGGTATATTTAGAAGTAATATAAAAGATTTTTGTAAATGTTTTTTGTAGATGGAAATAAATGGAATATTTAATAAACTAGAAAGAGCACTTTTATTATCAACCTGGCCAGCTTGTTTCTTACAAAGTGCTGTTTTGTAATAATCTAAACTATTATATAGTAAGAATAAAGTTTGATGTATTCTGTATGGTGAATGGAATATGAATATGAATTAATGGTGCAGATAATTGAGAATTTCCACCAGAATTTGCGGGAAAGAAATACAACAAAAATGTATAGCCTTTACTTTGATTGCATAGCAAAAGAAGGGTTTTTGTTTAGACATGAATCGTAACTAATTTTTCATTCATTTTAATATTTAGTTGCAGTTTTTATGTTTTTTTATATTCTTTCTTATTAATATTATTTATTGAATCGCCAGTGGCGCCGAGATTTCCTTCGGGACTGATCAGTGCTACTGGTATCCCGTAGAGAGTGCTACCACTGGGTAGTTTCTCTCCTCCTACCTTCTCACAGCCTACAGTTTCATTATTCAACATCCTATTTACTCATTGTATATAGGGTGACCAGAGTTATATGCTCCACCCACTTTTTTTTAAACGGCGGGAAATTTCGAAAAAATAGAAAACACGTATTTAATCATTTTTAGTCTAGTTTATTTTCAGTGATTGAACCATTTTTTTATACCCCAATATCCCGAGATACAGCATCCAACTTTTTTTTTCAAATGGAACATTATATTTTTTTTGCATATTTTTATAGTAATTGAGCCTCTAAAAAAAAAAAAAATTAAAATCGGTTAGGTTTTTCAAAAGTTATGGCAATTTAAAATATGAAAAACAAATTTCAGTTTAATGTCAAAATTGCCTTAATTTTAATTGCCTTATTTTTTCTTTAAGAAGCTCTTCAAACTGGGCACCATCAACGGATAGGCAGCCAAAGCTCTGGACTCCCACGCTCTGTTTGTAGCAGCACTTAGGTGGCAAAGCCAACATCTAGGCAGGCTAGAGTTATTCGACGTTCCATATCTTCGACTGAAGTCATGGGATTAAGGTTACTGTACACTTTATTTTTTAGATATCCCCACAAAAAATGCACAATTTTATGGACTGATGAATCAAAGTTTACCAACAATGGCCTTCTTAATCGTTGGAATTTTAGAATATGGGCAGAAGAAAATCCACAAGTTACCTTCGCCACACGCCATTAGGTTGTTTTTTCTACAAATGTTTGGTGTGGAGTTTGAGGAAACCAACTAATCGGCCCATACTTCTACAGAGGGAACTTAACTGGTGAAAGGTATCTAACTTTTTTTAGAGACATTTTGCCAGTTTTGCTTGAAGATGTTCCTCTAAAACGTCGGTTAGATATGTATTTTCAACAAGATGGTTGCCCGGCACATAATGCGAGAGTTGTTCGACGTTACCTGGACAGAAATTTCCACGAAAAGTGGTTAGGAACTCATGGTCCGATCCAATGGCCACCTCGACCTCCGGACTTAACCCAATGGACTATTTTTTGTGGGGATATCTAAAAAATAAAGTGTACAGTAACCTTAATCCCGTGGCTTCAGTCGAAGATATGGAACGTCGAATAACTCTAGCCTGCCTAGATGTTGACTTGCCACCTAAGTGCTGCTACAAACAGAGCGTGGGAGTCCAGAGCTTTGGCTTGCCTATCCGTTGATAGTGTCCAGTTTGAAGAGCTTCTTTAAAGAAAAAATAAGGTAATTTTGACATTAAACTGAAATTTGTTTTTCATATTTTAAATTACCATAACTTTTGAAAAACCTAACCGATTTTAAATTTTTTTATTTTTATTTTTTTAGAGCCTCAATTACTATAAAAATATGCAAAAAAAATATAATGTTCCATTTGAAAAAAAAAAGTTGGATGCTGTATCTCGGGATATTGGGGTATAAAAAAATGGATCAATCACTGAAAATAAACTAGACTAAAAATGATTAAATACGTGTTTTCTATTTTTTCGAAATTTCCCGCCGTTTAAAAAAAAAGTGGGTGGAGCATATAACTCTGGTCACCCTGTATATGTAATACAGATTTGTAAAAAAAAAAAAAAAAAAAATATATTATTTATTTATTTTCAAATATCGTAATTTCAGAGCAATACCCTGATGAGGACTAAAAAAAATAATCGAAACTAATCCAGTGTTTTCTTTATAAGTCCCAAACTCAAGATCTTATTTCTGAGTATTTCTTTATTTTATTGACTTTTTTGTTTTTTATGAATAAGAAAAATTTTTGGTAATTTCTTTGTTTTTTGTATAATACCACCTAATCCGACCACCTATTCCAATTATCTAGCCATTTTGTATTTTGAATCATTTTAGTGAATCCATTACTATAAAATAATACAAAGTATGCAAAATATGTTTTGTTTGTCTGGTTTATACGTCTCATTCTTGCAGCATCTCATAAAAAAAAACAAAAAAAAACCGCTGATGACATTTTGATGGCAGTTGTTGTTTGGACTTGAGAGGGATAGTAACTAGAGGAGGGTACTAACATGTCCTGCTTCGATTTGTTGTGGTACTTTTCAGTTATTCTTCAGACCATGGTGGGAGGTGGGGGGAACTGCTATGGAAGCATATCGTGAAGTGTTGCGAGCTTACATCCCTTAGGAAGGGTGGGCCTGAAGCCGGGATTGGCGCCCCGGTATATTGTGCGAATGGGAAGTATGAATGTAGGTTTGAATGAGTACGCTAGGTTAGAGCGAATTAAGGATTAGTACAGTAGGTGCAAAGGACCTCAGCTGTTTGCACCTTAGAAACAAACAAACAAAATTTTTGTTTTTCGATTTCACTCTTTTCCTTTTGTACTTTTCAATAAAGTTGAGAGATGTTACTTTGAATTTGCGGTCAGTCATGTTTCATATCAGTTGCGGAATAATCACCACATTTGAATGGCCCATTGTTGACTTAAAAACATGTAAGGCTATGACCAAAATGGTAGCAGGAAATGGTTGGGTGATGTAAACGGTGGACGAACTTCCACTTAAGTCACATGTTTGTATTTGAACGATTTCATTGAGTAAGGAGTGAAGAGATAGTCTGGGTAGAGAGATTGATCAAATTATCGAATTATTGATAGTGATAATTGTCGATTGTAGAGAACTGAATGATTGCCGTCGACAGTCGTTTGAAGAGTGATTGACTTATCTGATCACACACTTGCTGTTCTAACGGTGTTGAGGTAGTGTTGTTAGCGAGGTGAATCTCTCAATGCTGAGATTGATATAACGACTGTTTTTTACTCTTTTACGATTATCTGATGACTCTTCATACTCTTCAGAATGTGGATCTTTAAAACCACTGGATGTGGATCTTTTTGTATAATACCACCTAATCCGACCACCTATTCCAATTATCTAGCCATTTTGTATTTTGAATCATTTTAATGAATCCATTACTATAAAATAATATAAAGTATGCAAAATATGTTTTGTTTGTCTGGTTTATACGTCTCATTCTTGCAGCATCTCATAAAAAAAAAATAAAAAAAACCGCTGATGACATTTTGATGACAGTTGTTGTTTGGACTTGAGATAGTAACTAGAGGAGGATACTAACATGTCCTCCTTCGATTTGTTGTGAGACTTTTCAGTTATCCTTCAGACCATGGTGGGAGGTGGGGGGGCTGCTATGGAAGCATAGCGTGAAGTGTTGCGAGCTAAGGGATGTAGGATAAACTTGATGGAAATAAGCAGCTTTTTTACTTTTTCCAACTACTATTAGAGAGGAAAGCTATTGTATAAAAATTGTTGAAATTGTGTTTTTACCGGAAATATACATTTTTTAGTCGTTGAATACGAAAAAAATTAATTTTTAGTGAATGATTTGTATGTGCATGTGTGCGTGTGCACACATTATGTTTTAACAAAATATACCCAAAACCAAAAGTCGCAGGAACCATAAACTTAGTATTCAGTTTTAAGTACTCAGTATGATCGCCTCAGATACGGAAGTTTCGTACAAAAGATCCATTAACCGGAAGTGCGACTTTACTGAATGGTGTCTCAGTTTTTTTTTTTGGTCGATTTTCTCAAAAAATAGCTTAAAATGATTTTATTATCGCTATTTTCTTTATTACTTTTATATGTAATATTTTCTCAGGAAACTTGATTGAACTTCAGTACAATGTATGGTTCAACCATGATATTGATCAACGTTAGAAGTATTGATCCAAGTTTGAAAAAAATGTGTTAACTGGATGTGCGACTTCATGAGATAGCTTATGTGATGGATGCAAGAAACATATAAATATATTAAATTTTAAATAAATCTAAATTATCAAAATATGTGACATACTCTTGCAAAAGGACAGCCCAGGTATACAAGTCCAGTTACTCGTACGGTTCAAGAACAATTATGGCTATTGTACTACCCCTTCTTCTCACAGGGGAGGAATTAACAAACAAAGAGAAGAGATATTTTAAGACAGACTCGTTCTAGCTACCAAGTTGAATACATCAGAGCCAGTATCAAGTTTTAAGAGTTTATTCCAATTAATTTATAAGCATATTGTTGTGATAATCTAAAGTAACTTAATTTCTCTTAGAGAATATATCTTTTGAAAAACAGTGTGACTTCTTTATTATTGCTAACACTTCATTCTCTTTTAAACTACATACTTACAAACCCTTCATACAAATCCGCTCGTGCTACACAACCAGCTACCACATATACATCATCACACAAATACATTACACTTATGTTTGGGTAATGTTTTATACAGGATACAGTATATACACATGTTCTACCATGTTTAATGAAAGTTTTTTTTTTTTTTATAATTATATTAATTTTAGTAAGACAAAGTCATGTACTGTGTTTAATACCAGATTTGTTTTGTTTACTTTTTCTTACTCCTATTAAGAAAAATAAGGCTATTAGGGCAATCCGTACAAACACCGGAGGCACCATTTTTAATAGGATGAGCCAGCAACTGGTTTACGCAGACGATGTTATTTTGTCAGCTCCAATTATACCGGCACTCTTAGGAGTTTTTGAAAAGGTTCACTAAAGAAGCCAGTAAACATTGGCTCGTTGTCAACGAAGCGAAGACAAATTATATGCGGACCAAAAAAAAATGATTGACCAGGAAGCATAAGTCTGAAGTTGTTAAAAGTTTTCGGCACCTTGGGGCTGTTATCAAAGATATAAATGAAGTCAATATAAACATAAAAGCCAGAATAACAGCCGGCAAACAAATGCTACTGGACTTTACAGAAAGCTCTGCGCTTCAATCAGCTATCTAGGGGGAAGCCAAGTTAATATTGTACAAGACCTTAATTAAGAACTGTTGTCATCTACGGTAACAAAACCTGGAATCTCCTACTCGGGAGGATGAGCACACGCACACATGCACATACAAATCATTCACTAAAAATAATTTTTTTCGTTTTCAACGGAACTAAAAAATGCATATTTCCGGTAAAAACACAATTTCAACAATTTTTATACGATAGCTTCCTCTTTAACTGCTGTTGGAAAAAATAAAAAAGCTGCATATTTTCAACAAGTTTATCCTATATCCCTTAGCTCGCAACACTTGACGATATGCTTCCATAGCAGTCCCCCCCACCTACCACCATGGTCTGAAGAATAACTGAAAAGTCCCACAACAAATCGAAAGAGGACATATAGTACCCTCCTCTAGTTACTATCTCAAGTCCAAACAACAACTGTCATCAAAATGTCATCA
>JAAEAF010010259.1:0-23148 GCA_011037195.1 Triatoma infestans
TTGAAGGGTTAGCGTTCTTTTGGCGAAATGAGTTCCAATGTATTACATTGTGTCGGAATTGACAGTAAATAAATGAATTCACACTCATATACTTATACGTATATAGCCCCAAAGTTCTCTCAACCTACAGAGTTCCTCCTAACCTAGAACATAGCTTTGTATTGTTATTACTTATCTTCAGTCTATATTTCAGATATTGTGCTCTCAAAAGCATGTTCAACAAGATATTCCATTGAGCCAACTTCTTTGAGGACTGTTCACAGTACTGAAGCTGTCCAAGAAATAATCGTTTTGGAGAAAATCACATGACTAATAATGGTACATGCAGATTTTCTTTCTTCAACTTTCTTACACATTTAGGAAAAATCAATTAAAACTTACAAAAATTGTTCAGTTCAGAAATCTTAGACTGGCATTTTTACTTAAATTTTCTATTATTTTCTTCTTACTTATTGTAAATTCTACTTTTTTTTTAAAGAGATCATGAAACTTCATGAATATTTTTATCATACATTATTCAACTATTGAATTATATTCTAAATTACTGAAAACTAAAGACTTTTATATTTCAAGCCTTCATAGTTTTTTCTATTGCTGCTGCTATTGAAATTTCCCATTTTTAATTAAAAATAAAAAATCCTTTAATTGGTTTAAAATACTTACTTTTCCATTCTCCATTTCTACCGATTATTTCCAATTGCTCAATCAACTATTGAAAGGAAACTTTAAACATATTATTGAAGATTTTAGAATCAAATTACTGTTAATATTCTATAAATAAATGAAATTGTTAATTTTATTTATTTAAAATTTATTTAAGAGCCTGAAACCTGTAGGAGATAAAACCGATTTATAATGGCTACTTCTGGTTTTGGCGTTTTGAAATCCTAGTTAACTTTCACATTAGGGAATCCTAACTATAAAAAATAAGAAAGAGGCTCCCACATATTCCTTAAATCAATTTTCTAGTAAAAAAAAATTTCAAACAAAAGTGATTGCATTTTCCATCAATAGATTTTCTTTATTTGCGGATGTTAGCCAAAGAACGAGAACCTAAGAATTCATAATTTAATCAAGATTCAAGATACTTAAAAATTAATTCATGATTTAATCTAGTTTATAATTCGAATTAGATGTATTATTATACTATTCAATATATAGTTGAGCTAATTGAAATACTTACGACAGAAATATTCTCTCTAAAATTCATCTTGATTAATAAAATCTATAAACGTAAAATATTTGGCCAATAATTTTTCTAATATTATAAAATAATATACGATTTTATGTAGAAAACAATTGTTTGTGAGCCAACCCAAGCTGAAAATGCCCTGTTAAGTGAGATAGGTAGTAAGAAATTGGAAAAAAAAAATTAATTTATTTAAAAATATAGAAACAAAAATTAAGTATTCTATACAATTTAAAATAAATTACCTAGCAATGAAATGCTTACAAATAACAATGAAATTTAAAAATCCTAATTATGGAATATAGGAATAAAAAATAAAAGTAGAATGAAGGACCATATTCTTCAAAATTCTGAACTGGAAATCTATTTAGCTTAGATCCTCACTATCACAGATTAAATTTGTTGCTATCCAATATGATTAGCTAAAACAATACAATTTTGCATTAATTTTAAAATTTATAGTTTTTATGTTATAGCCTTCTGAAAAAAGAAAAAAAACCTAATCTATTCTATTCCACTTCTCTAACTTCATATTCCATGCTCTTGCCTTCCCCTTCTTTTTTTTTTTTCCCCCCCCCTTCACTCGTATTATGCAAGTTAACTTTAAACAAAAGATAAAACATCTCTTCATTTATGGTCTACATATGTATAGTAATCGCGGAATAAGTCAAGATACAGGACTGATCATTGATATATATAATATGTGAGGGGGCCCATAATCAATAACGGCGGTTGATCGAATGATACAAAACTATTATAACAGGCTATGTACTTCTGGGAACCATGTGTGTCACCAGCCGATTTAGACTAGAAGCTTTTAGTGAGTCCAGGCCATAGCCCAATATCCTTTACCAAACACTGTTCAGACCTCAGACGCTTTCTGGGAATGGTGAATTTTTACAGGCCTTGCCTCAGAGGAGCAGCGGAAACACAGCGTCCTCTAAACAAGTACCTGAAGAACTCCAGAAAGAACGATAAAAGAACTATCGAATGGACTGAAGAGACAATAGCTGCCTTCCAGCGGTGCATCAAGAACCTACGGCAAGCAACAAACCTTGGACACCCTGCTGAGGATGCGGAAATCACATTGTCTTGTGACGCATCCGAAACCTCCGTAGGAGCAGTCATACAACAACGAGAGGGCGACACTTGGGTTCCATTGGGATTCTATTCAAAAACGTTGAGTCCTGCACAAGCCAAGTACTCTACCTACGACAGGGAATTACTGGCTATTATGTTGGCAATAAAACATTTTAGGCAAACATTGGAAGGAAGAAATTTTGCTGCCCTAACTGATCATAAGCCTTTAATATATGCCTTCCGTCAGAGAAAATCGCCGGATTCTCCTATGCGCACCAGGTGGCTTAACTTTATAAGCGAGTTTACCACGGATATACGCCATGTAGAAGGAGAGGGGAATCTAGTGGCGGACGCCTTATCAAGGATCGAAGATGTATCCCTGGAGGCGGACTGGGCAGAATTAGTCCATGCACAAGAAATTGACACAAACCTTCCACCCCTTCTTAAACAGTCAAACCTCTCCTGGCAACACCTCGTTATTCCCGGTTGGGAGAAAAATATCTGGTGTGAGATGACAACAGGCAATGGTCGTCCATATTTGCCAGCTGCTTTTAGGAGACCGATGTTTAACACATTGCACCGTACCAGCCATCCTGGACCAAGAGCAAGCCGCAAGCTGATTTGTAGTAAGTATTTTTGGCCCAATATGAACCGTGATATTAACAATTGGGCTAAGAGTTGTATAGCTTGCCAAAAATCAAAGGTAACAAGACATATAGTGGCACCCTTGGGAACCTTTCCTGCTTGTAAGAGGTTTGAACATGTACATATAGATCTCATCGGCCCGCTTCCACCATCAAAAGGTTTTCAGTATTGTGTCACGATGGTAGATCGCTTCACGCGCTGGCCGGAAGTAGTGCCCGTCCAGGACATCTGTGCAGAAACGGTGGCAACAGTTTTTTATCAGGTTTGGGTCTCCAGATTCGGATCACCCCGCAGAATAACAACTGATCAAGGGAGACAATTTGAATCGGCGCTGTTCCGTAGTCTAACGAACCTTTTGGGCACAGAACGCATAAGAACGACGGCTTACCACCCCCAGGCCAATGGCTGCGTTGAGAGGATGCATAGAACCTTAAAAAGCGCTCTGATGGCACATACAAGTTCAGCGCACTGGGCGGACGCGCTCCCGACTGTATTACTGGGGCTTCGCACCGCCGTCAGAAGAGATACGAATGCTAGTGTGGCTGAGGCAGTATATGGCCAGGCCTTGAGAATACCCGGAGAATTCTTTACCCCTACAGCAGGTTCCGCAGGCATCAGCGAGCACATAACACAATTGAGGTCATTTATGAAACAACTTCAACCACCAGCGGTCCCGAAGTCACATAAGACTTTCGTACACCCTCAGCTCGCTACTTGCACCCACGTCTTCCTCAAAGATTTAACAATAAAAAAATCCCTGCAACCACCTTATAAGGGGCCGTACCAGGTTATTTCCAGGAGTGCTAAAACATTTAAAATTAATATCGACGGGAATAAGATCACCGTCTCGATAGATCGTCTAAAGCCCGCAGTTATTTTAGCTGAACCAGACGAGTTGACACCCACTCCCGCCGCTGCGAGGCCATCTCAACACGCACTTCCTGTTCCAGCGCACGCCACGACCCGTTCCGGCAGGACGGTTAAACCCTCAGTGCGGTTCCTCGACGCCGTTATTGGGGGGGAGTGATGTGAGGGGGCCCCATAATCAATAACGGCGGTGATCGAATCGATAGAAAACTATTATAACAGGCTATGTACTTCCCTGGGAACCATGTGTGTTCACGCGCGATTAGAAGCTTAGTGAGTCCAGTGTTTTTTATACAAGTTCTTTTTAGTTCTTCTCAAGTAACGTTTTATTGTGAATTCTTTCGTGGAGTGGAAGTTAAATACTACCCCACACTATATATCTATATATATTATATCTATACGCCTATATATTAGTCATAAATAAGGAAGCCAGTAAGAAATAAGTCAATAACACTTATAACGGTAATTCTCAAAGCAAAAGACACTTTTAGTTTTGTACACTTAATAATTAAATAAAGCTCTAGTAGGGATAAGGGATGGCATAAAACAACATTCCACACTCCTCCTCGTCGACTAGATCGATGAAGTAAGACGGGATGTATGGAAAGATATTTGACAACCTGTGACTCCAGACTACCTTGCTGGACAAGGTTTTCTGAGAGGACGCCATCTAGGATAACAAGTGCCATCCCAGCTCGTGTGGACCCGGTCCGAGAAAGAATACTAACTGTTGAGCGCTAATGACCGCAGTTGTCGATGCGCAAAAAATAAATAAATAAATAATATATTTTATGGTGAGATAGACTATCGACCTCTTCTCTCATTGCATTTTTCAATTTTCCAATAAAAAAATTGATTTAAAAATTGCAATTTTCTTAACCTCAACATTTAATTTCAATAATATTAAAACAGATGGTCGAACCGTATAAGGCATTGAAAGACTATAGGAAAGCCTTAAGAGATAGCCAGTTCAAAAAGCCTTGAAGTCTGCTTACTAGTAGTAAAAATGATATAAATAATGGGAAAGGCTGTGTAAGAAAATATGTTCCAAGAAAATCATCAGGACTAATTTTTTTTTTTTTTGAAAGCTGCGACTTCCTATGTCGGATAATTGGTACTATTCAGAAAAACGATTGAATTTGAGTAGTTTTTTGGGTAGTTACCGTTTTGGAGTTAACCTTGTTCAATACGCATTCTCTAACAGAGAATTATATATATATGTATAACAATGTTATTCACAACAACAATAATTCTAGGAACAGATATTGTCTTCAGAACTGAAAGATGATTAGGAAAATGAATAAGCCATGAAATAAATTTAATTTCATTCATTCCAATGCTCTGTAAATCCAAAAACATATCATCCTCAGAAAGATGTATAATTTACTTTTTAGTCCAAAGTCAAGGATCATTCTTAATGCTAAGATCTGTACTTCTAAACTCGTCTATTATAATTTCTCCCGTTATAGGAAAAGAGTTTTTAAATACAGCATTAATATTAAGAATGATGATTAAACTAGGAGTCCCCCCATTCCATTTCTGATTCCCAGAAATCCTAGAAAAAAATGTCATGAATAAATTGCTCCATTCTTATAACATGACAAAAAATTGCCCTAATATGCATTCTTTCACATATAATTAATAGCACCCTCCTGCCCATTATTATTACCTTCTCTGTAATTACTGGAGCAATTGGAGGACTAAACCAAACATCCCTAGGGAAAATTATAGGATATGCATCCATTAACCATATAGGATGAATAATTGCCTGCATAAAATTCAATAATGAATAGCTTTCAATTCATTGTTCATATATATGAATTGAATAAAATTCAATATATATATATATGCTTTCTCATTACCAGAGAAATTTTCATTTCGAAAATTCTGAAATGAACGTAAAATAAAAATATTAAAGTTGTTGTGGTTGGTTCCGCAGAGCTGAAAAGCATCAGAGATATTTCCGTGATAGCCTGCTTCTTTTTGTGGTCATCGACCGGTTTCGGGCATTCACCTAACATCAGGATGGATTTGTCAAACAGAGTTTGCACAGAGCAAATTTATGACTACAAAAAGAAGCAGGGTACCACCGTTATACTCTGATGCTTTCCAGCTCTGCGAAACCAATCACAACAACTAAGGAGTCAGTGAGGCTAAGTACTTAAACAGTTTTTTACAATTTATCAACTAAAATCGCATGTAACAAGTAAATTTGCTCTGTGCAAATCTGTGTTATCACACTGCTTGACAAATTCATCCTGATGATGGGCGAACGCCCGAAATCGGTCGATAACCACAAAATGAAGCAGGCTATCACGGAAAATGTCTGTGATGATTTAGGAATTCTTACAATACATTATATTTTTGCTAGAAAATCACAAACCGGTTGACCGATTATAAACAAAATCCCGTGAGACATAATATAAAGGTGTTGAATTTAACATGGAGCTATTGTTTACATTTAGATTATGGATTGATGCGTGCTTTACTTTTTAAATCACAAACAACATATCAGATTTGAAAAACTTCAAAACTGTACTTCAATGGAAAATTAAAAAAAAATTAACACTGATTCAAATTCCATTTTTCATTACAAAAATAGAAAAAAAAACTGTTGAACGATGTATAAAGATAAATTATAAGCTTCAAGTCTCATAATTATGTTAATCAATTATTTTAAAATCAACATATTAATTGCTTACCCTACAGGATATGTATCTTGTGAACCAGATGCCATCTTTTCTAGTAGGCTCATTAATACTTTAAATCGACTTTGGATCTAAACAAAAAAAACAAAATAAAATAAGGACATCAGTGATGAGTTGATCCATAATGCTCAACAAATAATGCTCAATTTTGGAATATTTCCGTTAAAAAGAGCCAGCTTTTAGTCCGGATGTTTGCTTAAATCTTCAAAAAAGGATGATATGTTAAAAAAGTGTTATATTTCGAGTTTTGTGAGTGATACGTCTTTATTCTAAAGATACCCATTGAACCTACTATGGCGGCCATAACTTCGAACGTCTGATAGTAGATCAAAGGAGATTTTAGTTGCAAAATATAGAAAAATCATACTATAATAACAATTTTAATCAACCAATTTCAAAACTAAATAATGAAAACAAACATTCTAAATAAATATAAATTTTTTTAAACAAATACATAATAATTTTAAAGTGGTTGTTATGGCTTTTAATGCTATGTGATTAAATGAATGAGGTAATTCTATTTTAATTTAATTAACTTTCTCTTTTTTTTATAAGTTGCATATAGTACGAACTAAATGCAGTTGCTTCACTGACTATGTGTGACACACGACTTTGAGGAAAAAGTCTAAATGTTACCGGATCATCCTACAAGATACTTTTTACGATATGAGTAATTAAGTGGAGGAGGGAATAATCAAGATACTTCAATAAAAGTTGTACTTTTAGATTTTTCGTAAATTTCATTTTCTATAATTTTAGTCGTATACATTTTTTATCGCAGCAAAATATGGTAATATATTTAGAAGTTTCTGCTCCAAATCTTTCCGATATGTAAAATCAAATATGATCCAAGTTCCACTCCCGTAAAAAACAGTATACAAACAGCGCTATCATGAAAATACTTTATTAAATATTTTAATTCATGTGTTTATAAATAATAATTGTAAAAACCTATATAGTGATTATTTATTTTTTTTTGTCATTGCATTAGCATGTATAATTTGAGATGTCAAATAAAATGTATAGATGGTGTTAATAAATTCAGGTGTCAGTTTATTCACGACTCAGACGTGATTATTCAGGTAGTAAGTGTAAATCTTCTCTGTATTTTTGAGGCTGAGCTAACTACTCGTTATCAATTCCAATATTGAAAACTATGGTCTCAATCTTTAATAAAGCGCCCACGCCCAATAGTGCTCTATCCACTATGAATTATAGCCCGGTATGACCCTGGCTCAGAACTAAACCTAGACTCTAGTCTCGGTGATGTTTTTGCATAAAGGGGTAAAGTGAGGGCTTCTTGATCGATGTAAAAAGTTCGCTACGTACTGAAAGCGCTTTACAGAGATACTGCCATGTGCGATTTATTATATATTTTATATTTTATTTAATATCATATTTTTTAATAAATAATTGCAAGAAAAATAAAGAATGATTTTTTTTTTTGTAGCACCACATTAAGTTGTTTATTTGAGATATCTGCTAAATTAATAAGTAAAGTTTACATAGTTTTAATCCATATAGCAGTATTTATGACCCAAATTATGTCTTATTATTTTTAATAGTTTTTGAACGCGTATGAATGTTAAAAAAAACTTTGGCTATAGGTTGTGCTACATACAAGAAGTTGGAATCCATTAGCTAACTTTGAAGGACATATGAATGTTTGTATGTTTGCGTTGACATAAGTTTCTAAGCATGTCCATATTATTTGACCCGGATAACCATAAAATGTCAAGTTACCTGAAGACGTGAATTGTGGCTACACTACTTCCATGTATAGTACAAAATTATACTTAATGATTAATAACTCGTTTAAAATTAGATTAATTTTTTTACTTACATCATCCATACTTCTGGAAGGCATAAGATTAGAGATTTTAGAAAATGTTTGTTCAGTTCCAATTTCCTTTTGGAATGCTTGCAAAATCATTTTATCTTCTTCACGAGTCCATTCTTTATTTTGTTCATCATTATTCCTTTCTTCTTTCTGATAATTTAATTTTTCTGATAATTCATTTTGTGAAACATTATCATTAATTGTTTCTCTTTCATTTTCTGTAGTATTTATTATTACTTCTTTATCAGTAATTTCAAGTTCGGTGGGTTCCTGAAAAAAATTAAAAGATATTCATCCTAATTTTCATAATAATTATCTTACTTTAGTTTTATCTAAATATTCATTCTTTTGACTTGTAAGCTTACCTTTGCTATAGATGTGGAACAATCTTGGGTATTGGCCAAAGGACTGACCGGTGTGACCATACCAATCAACCATGTACTATCGTTTGTATCAGGATCACTAGTTATTTCACTATCCAATGATTTTTCACCACCACTTGATTCTTCTCCCCAGTAATCGTCTTCATCATCTGGTCGTTCAACAATACTACAACCAATATCCACAACACCATTACCCTCGTCAACAGCTATTTCATCTATATCATGTGGTTCGCATTTTATTTCTAAAGGTGGTATTTCACTACGTTCACCGCATTCTACAGTAAAATAATAAAAATAATTAATAGATAGGATATTATATTAAATGGGTAAATATTTAAGATAATTTCAGAAAGTTAAAAAAATATTTTAACCTTTATTTCCACTATTATGAGATTTTGAAGTGGATGTTTTTGTTTCTTTTGAACGTTTACTATACAAAGCTGGATGAAGTTTTTTTAACATCTCAATTTGAGGTACATCACCAAATGTTACACGAGCAAATCTCAATACTTTACCATGTTGTACATATATCTGGCCATTTATAAACTGAAATTTGGAAATACCATAATAAATTATTAGTAGTATAATGGATGTGAGAAGAAGAGACAGTTTAGTGAGAATGGGTTTTTACTTTCTCTTACTCCTTAGTAAGAGGAAGTATTGTAAGCGTGTCAAATTTTCGATACCGACTTTTCACCGGAAATATACGTTTTGAGGTCCCTTGAGTCCACAAAAGTGTTTTTTTTTTAGCAAACTGTGTGTGTGTGTGTGTGTGTGTATGTGTATGTGAACAGCATAGCTCAAAAACGAAAAACCGTAGAAAGTTGAAACTTGATATTCCGTTTAGGTATCACCATGGCATCAGACGTTGGGTCATCTGTCTAAGTTCCTCAACCACAAGTACCACTTACTTCTTGTTTTTTTTTCTTTTACTTTTTTGTAATTTTCTCAAAAATAGCTCCGACGATTTTCTTTAGACTTGATATATCAACTAAACATACAAATTCATTTAATAAGTGCACTTTTGGAGGAGGAGTGGGGTTATGTTTTTCTCTAAAGTGCTATCATAGTTGATTATACAATTCTATCATCCAAACAATATTAATTAGAAATAAATAGATGGATAAAATTCCGAGTTTCAAGAAAATTAGTAAACCGGAAGTGTGTTTTTGCAGTTTTCGACGAATTTCTATAAAATCTGTCAATTATAATTTTGAGAACTGGAGTAAGAGAAAGTTTTGTTTGAGTGATTCACACCAGATTTAAAAAATAAAAAATAAACTAGAATATATGCTGAACACTGTATAATGAGAGGACACACAAACTGCAAGGGTTTTACAAGTACAATAGAAGTTAGGTAACGAGAGATATATGCATATAGAGATAGACTGGCTGAGTGATGAGAAGAATAGTGACTGGTTATTAACTGGTCATGAACTATTATAAAAACTCTCCTCGTAGGACTAGCTCGGCTGTATACATATGGAGATTCCGACCCTAATCTGGCCTAGGTAGCGATTAACTAGATTTGATTCATTTTTGTATTTCTCCGCTCTTCGGACCCTATGAATGTATAATGATTCGGATTCCATTTTAGTAGTAAATATTTAATAGTAAATAAAAAAAAAGAAGACTTTGTAATCGCATAATAATCGTACATCTCTAAATATTGAACAATGATAATAGCCATCTAAAGCCAGAAACACGCCAGAAATGTTAACAGCCTGGATGCCAAAAAAATTTATCTAACTTTGAAGATAAATATTGGTTTATCCCATTGAAGATTTTACCTAACTATAGATTGGGATACTTTCAATATATTTGAAAGTTTTCTATAGATCGTATAATGGTCTTATGTTTTGTAAAATTTATAGCCTCATTTTTTTTATCAAGTAATGTAATATTTTCTGCATTTCAAAATTTAATTAGTAACATTTAAGTTTTCAAATTTCTTGTGTTTTGTATACATTATAAACTGAAGTAAACAGTAACAATTATTTGTATATTAAGGGAGGATTATGTCCGCAATCCTAGAAAACTTACTGGGGTCATCGCTTCTTTCGAGCGTTTGTGTAACTGCAGAATGTCTTGATATAAAATGTGTAATTTCACAGATGCCCAATATAAAGTCAGCTTAGAAATAAATACATCACAGAGGGTATGTTTATCAAACATTTTGAAGAAGAACGAATGTATCAAACTAAGGGACCACCATAAAATGGAACGAATTGATACAGTAAATTATAAAGGTTAGATAAAATATCTGTTTCATTTTGTGGTCATTGTCAGGTTTTGGAGCGTTCGCCTATCATCATCTTGATATCTTGATAAAATGCGATAACACACACTTACACAGAACAAAATCAATCAGTGAATGTATTCTATGGAAGACTGTGATATCGCACTGTTTATCAAGACATTCTGATGAAAGGCAAACGCCAGAAACCGGCCGATGGCCACAAAATGAAGTTGGTCATCAGGAAATATCTGAATATTTCCAAAAACTACAAGTTCTGAATTGGAAATATTATCAAATCATTCATTATTAGTCGGTAACCAGTTTCAGTGCAACAATGTGATCTGAGAGTCAATTAAAATTTCTGCATGTTTATGCAATAGAGTTACAGTCTCCGGAACTGTAGGTGGAAGTAACTTGATATAATGCTGAACTCAAGTTTTTTTTACTGCTCAAAAGCCTAAAGTTGAACATCTATTTCTTCAAGAGACCTCTTACATTGTTTGTGCTGGGAAAATCAGAGTGTACTCTGATCAATGATGCGCTACCTGAACAAATATACTTTCCCTTATCCGGTATTTTATCCGTCGTAGCATGCATATTCATTTGGTTCCTGACCGGTTTCGGATTTTCATCCATCGTCAGACCAAATTCACCAAGTTCGTGTAGAGAGTTCACTTCAACGTAATGTTTCTGTTACACTCCACTTGGTTAAGTAACATAACCTGCTACATCACTCCTAATTAAATTATTTCTATTTAAATTGTGATTTATTTGCTAAATAAAATATTTACCTTAATATTACAAGAAATACAGAAAGGATGTGAAGGTGCTGAATGGCACTTACAGCAACAATTCTGACAACACCCTCTCTCTGGATGTTCTGGAATTCTTAATCTTTCCCAGTCACCATCTTCAATGGATGTTTCACTAATATCTTCGTAATCTTCCTTTGAACTGTTAAAAAATGTGAGCTATTAAGTGATCATTTTTTTTTAAAGTTACAAAAAAAAAAAAAGCTGTGATGAATTGTAATTAAAAAGAAAAATCATCTATATATACCAAGGAGATGGTTTTTCATCGGGGAGTAATTGTAGAAATCCATCAGATAAATGCTGATGCCCTTTTAAAATGGGGAGTAGATTAGTTTTTAATGTATCTAGAGATATTGTACGATTCGTTGTCTGCTGTTCTAACGCGTTGATAAAACGATTCATATGATGTGCCTGCAATTAAAAATTGTGAAACAAAAATTATTTAAAAAAAAAAAACAATTAAGGAGAAATAATTGTATGAAATCATGTCTTCGGATATTTTTTTTTTGGGTGAATAAGAGTTATTAAAATACAAATTTGAAAATATGGGTACTTTTTGTAATTCTTTGATAATAAATCTTAAAAAAGACGAAGATCTAGCACAATCATAATACTTGAAGAATAAGACAAAACTTGAAAAGTTTTCCAGACATTCCCAAAAGGGATACTCAAAATTTCTTAAGAGTTTTGTTCCAAAAGCGGCTGGTTTTAAGGGTTATGATGAGTCTGGCTGATAGTGGACAGTGCAGATTTGGCGTGATTGTGGTAAAAAACACCGCTCTATGTCTGGATCTGACAAGAAAAAGATTCCATCTATTGAGGTTGAATCATCTGCGCGACGATCGGAAGAGCGCCTATCAGGGGGCTCGGAAGACAGATTGTATAATATAAGCTCTGAGCCAATCGTTAGATAGTTAACCGGTGGAATTCACAATATATCCCAGCCGATGTGAGTCGCTAGTACCAAAAAATTGCCGTTTTTCCAAAACATTAAATAGATATTTTAGAAAACCCAGTGGGAAAAATTAGGCTTGACTCACCTTGGCTAATCCTGATTGCAAGCTCCTTTGGAGGGTATGTATCACTCGAAAGATATACGATAGAAATAGTGTTAAACAAGCAGAAAACAGTTTTATGATTTTAAGATATAACATTCTGTAAAGATTGAATGTAAAATTGATTTTGGATTACGATCTTATTGTGTTCTAAAGATCTCAAAGAGTTTTATGTAAACACTTGAGTTCCGGGTTGAAACCGCGTCAGTTGTTTGTTAAAAACCGACGCCAAAACCCATTCTCTCTTCATCTCACATCCATTGTAGCAACGTGGGCGAAACGTCGGTTTTTTAGCAAACCTCTGACGCGATCTCAATCTGGAAACTTAAGTGTTTTTCATATTGTTCAAGTTCACTAGCACGCGATTTTTTTTTGTAGAATGTGATTCAGCAACTTCATGAAGTTCTCCAGATTACAATGAGATTTTGTACAAAATTTATTTTCTTTTCCATCCCCTTGTGACCCAAATGCAAGTTTGCTTTCTACCGTGCAACCAATAGAGCTATTTTGGAATTTGGGTGTGTGTTCTATGGACAGGCAAGGAAATCCACTATTCGTCCTTTAGAAGTAATTCAAAATAACTTTCTGCGATTGTGTTTGGGCTGCCTAAAGAGTACCTCTATAGATGATCTGCATGCTGAATCCTGCAAACTCCCTTTCAAATATAGAATAACGTTTCTTTCCTGTAAACTTCTGATGAAACTGATTAACATCTACAACTATCACATATACAATAACATTTCATCTATCGCAACTAAATGCTCACCTATAATTATGGGAAAACTAAAGTTACCCTCCATTGGTTGACAGTTTCATAACAGGCTCAGAAATATCTCTTCAAATATTCTCATCAGCAAAAATGCCCATGTTTTTGACAGATTTTAAAATTCTACAGCAAACAGTACCATTAACTATACTAGAGGACTTTTCTGACATCCCTACATCTAAGAAAAATACAATATTTCTTCAAAAAATTAATGAGATTTGGCCAGATTCATGTTTCATATTCACAGACGGATCAAAATATAATAACTGTGTTAGTGCGGCGGTCTATATCCCTTCACTAAACTATTCTTATCAGTATAAACTACATGAAAATGTATCAGTGTACGCAGCCGAATTAGTGGCTATCTACATGGCTAACAATGGACAGTATAAAATTTACGATACTAAGCTACTGTAAAAGCGCATTAAATTAAATTGAATAATATATCGGTGTATTCCAAAAACAGCCAATATAATGGACACTTAGTCAATATAATGGAAACCTTAAATAATGTCAAATCACTGGGAAAATCCATATATTTTGGCCGCTGTCACTGGAGAACCCTTAAGAGTAAAAATTCCATTTAAAGATTTCATCCCAACTATTAGATCTGCTGTAACGAAGAGATGGCAAAAACAGTATACCAATAACAAAGAGAAAGGTAAATTCTATAAATGTTTATTCCTCAAGTTAAAGAGACGCCCGTGGTTTGCTAAAATTTCAGTCAGTAAATCAACGATAACCAGCATGTGCAGAATACGAAGCAACATGTTATATGTTGAGCTTACTTAAATAAAATAAAAATTGTTAGCTCTCCCCTACGTCCTAGATGTGGGGTTTGGGAGGATCTAGAACACGCGGGATGATATGTCCGCACTACGAAACTGCTAGAGACCATCTCTTTAAAATAATAATGAAACACAAAACATGTCCTTTCAATTACAACTCAATTATTTCAAGTAATAACACAGAGGTAACCAGAGGTTGATCGAGGAAATGAAGGCGGACTATCTTCTAGGGATGCCAACGGATAGAATAGTTCCTAAGTATTTCTTCAAAAGGAACTTCCATATTGTTATACCTAGCAGAGGGGAATGGGGCTAGGCCCACCCCTATTCGGTAACTCGATCTGGTACACAGATGGATCCAAAACTCCGACTGGGGTTGGAGCTGGGGTCTACGGGGGCAGGCCTAAAGTTAAAATTAAGCCAGCCTAGGGAAGTACGCCACCATCTTTCAGGCTGAAGTCGTAGCGTTACAACTCTGCGCTAGGGAGATTATAAGGCAAAGGATAGTGGGTAGAAGAGTGGCCATATACTCCGACAATCAGGCAGCCCTGAAGGCACTTACCTCACACCAAATAGTCTCAAGACTGGTGTGGGACTGCCTACTTGCCCTCACCGAGGTGGGTACTCGGAATAAACTGACACTCGCCTGGGTGCCGGGACATGCGGGGTTCCTGGGCAATGAGAGGGCGGATGCCCTAGCGAGGGAAGGTTGGCAGGATACCTTTATAGGCCCCGAACCCTTCTGCGGCTTGTCCAGGAGTCTCATCCAAACTTCTATCAGGGGTTGGATAGAAGATCAGCGTCTGCGTTGGTGGGAGGGAACACCAGGACAGAGGCAGGCAAAGCTCTTCATTAAAAGACATTTGCCTAAATTTACCAGAGACCTACTGAACCAGACCCGAAGGGATATAAGGTTAATGGGTCTATACAGGGCATTTGTAGGCTGAATAGACAAATGCCAACCTACAACTTGCGGATGTGACGGTTGCCATTCTGCAAGGTCGAGGAGGAGACCCCGGCGCACATCCTTTGTTGAATGTGCGCCGCCTGGCGAGGATTAGGTTTCTTTCAATTGGGGGACGGGGCAATCCCGAAGCTGGAAGCTCATGACGGCGACGCTCTCAGCCTTGCTAGGAGATTAGGAGGGCCGGCTGGGGGCTGTTCTCTAAAAGGGGACCACCAATAGATCGACTTGGAGGTGCAGTGGCAATGAGGCTCACCTCCCCCCGATTCTATTCTATTTAACACAGAGGTGAGTAGAAGCAATAGTTACTTTTCCATGAATATAAACGAATTTTAATAATAAAAAAAAAAAATACCTAATTCTGTGAAACATCTAATAACGTAAATGGCTAAATAGTGTGTAAAACAAAGGCCAAAAAAAAAGTCCATCCCATATCCTTGATAATTTTACTGTCATTGTTGAACGAAAGTTATTACATCTTCCACTTCATCTTTTATTTATCGCAAAGAGTTAATGAACAAGTTTTACTTTTCACAATCATTTTTTATTTCCAAATTTGACTTTCCCATTAGTTCGATTATTTAAAGTTAAATCGATAATCGAATTCATACAAAATTTTATTAGAAATTTTCTTTTTAGGTTCTTTTAGAGAAAGGGGCACTGCAACCTGAATGATCTATTGTGCCTTCTGAGCCTTTCCAGGCACCGCCTCCAAGCAGTGTTCTCTACCTATACACAACACTGCCCAGTGAGGTGGAGAGTCACCTTATTCGAGATCTTAAACAGACTTAAGAGCTAAAGAAAATACTAGAACGTTAGTTTTGAAGGACTAAGTAATAAAATCCGAGAAATTTGAAAAATATATAGCATATTTCCCCAAAGAAAATAAGGTTTCATTAAAATATCAAATCAACTCTGCAAAACTAAACAAATACATACATCAAGTTTTCTAAGAAAACTCCAACATTTTTCAAAATATTTATAATCCATAAACTTGCCACATTCTTGTGCTTGATGTGGATGTAAGAAACCTACAAAATCATGAACAAGATCTGGATAATCAGCTAATAATTCAACAATTTTATGATAAAGTGCAACAGTGCTGCCTGGTTCATCCTGTAAAAAAGCAAAATGATAAAATTGAAATAATTTTTCATACTTTTAGGCATAAATATTACTTAGCTATTGAGAAATAAATTTATAGACTATATCCGGGAATATTCAGAATCACATAAAATAAGCAGTTTTCTGTTTCTAATTATTGATCATTTTTTTGAAAGTACTTACAACGGCTTCACTAAATAAAACAATGAACTTCTGGAATGTCTGTTCGTCAAGAGTTGATTTTGCTTTATTAAAATATGCTTCAGCCAGAACTAGAAGTAATAAATTTAATGTTTATACACATACACAAAAAGAATAAATGAATAGAAGAAAAAGAGGAGATAAAAGAAAAAAAATCGCTTACGATCGGCGTGGTCGTCAATACTTTTGTCTTCAATAGGAACTTCAACGTGATTAACATCCATCTTTTTCTTCTTCTTTGGTTGATTGGCTTGGGCTAATAATTTCCTTTTTTCGCTTAAAGGGGAACTATCTGCTAATAGTACTAGCTCGTCATCGCATTCCTTGAATACAACAAGTTTCTCTTACGATAGGAATTATAATAAACAAATTTGGCAAATTTACTTGCGGAATTTGCATAAAATTGCTGTGGAAACAATATATGGGCTTCTCTGCATATAGGAAGCTATAATAGTGGTCACTGTAGTCCAGAAGACCTTTCTTCAAACCCGAATAACCTGAAATCTAACAGCACATATACCGCCCTCCCCCGAGAGTCAAAAATCTTTCGGTTGGAAAAACGTTTCAAAAAAATAATAGATTTTTGTCTATAATATTATATAAAGTGCAGCACCAATACATTTTTAGATACAAGAGGCACTTTAGACGTAAGCAGCTTTCCAGAAACCTAAAAAAAAAATTCAATTTTTCCGACGAAATTTGTCAAATAAAATTGTTAAACACTTAGGTATGTTTAGACAGATACGAAGTTCATAGGAATTTCATCACTTTTGAGGTGTGTTTGTTCAATCAGTAGGAACATTCTGAGAATTCCATAGTAACTACTAAACTAATTTGACTATTGCCAACATTTTTCTAGTAGGTGTTAATCTTAAGCAGAATGGCTAGTATTTATATTTCATTAATATGATAAATGTACCTTATCATCCTTTGGAAAACTATCAAAAGCAGAAGACATTTCATAACTGGATAAAATGCGCACTGTTTGTAGGCTACCTCCTTCCGCGGCCCTTAAAAAAGAAAGAAAGAAAAATAAAGAACTGAAAACCGAAATGAACTAAATTCCTATATAAATCCATCCTACAAGAGTTTGAAACATTATTTTTTTTAAACTGAACATAGTACTTACTGTGCATTATTTTCATTCGTTTTGTTTACATCTTTTTCTGAAATATTTCCAACCTAAATAACAGTTATTAATAATCTATTAACAAGATATGGTGGCAAATGACTGTTTTAGAATTCTACTTAATAATCTGATTTAATTTACAATTAAACAAAGTTGATATTCTTTTGAAAACAATTAATTCAATAACAAAAGAAATTATTTAATCACTTAAATTATAAAAGTAATCGTGGCTGGGTCCGCAGAGCTGGAAAACATCAGAGATACATATTTTCCGGCATAACCTGCTCCAGCCATATTTCAGGCTATCACGGAAAATATCTCTGGACAAAAGTAATTAATTTACTAACATTTTCAGGAGATCCTTGCCTTGAGGAGGAAAATATTATTGGCATACTTGGTAGCATTTTATGTAAG
This sequence comes from Triatoma infestans, assembly GCA_011037195.1. Lineage (NCBI taxonomy): Eukaryota > Metazoa > Arthropoda > Insecta > Hemiptera > Reduviidae > Triatoma > Triatoma infestans. Next base: position 18,185 of record JAAEAF010010259.1, read on the forward strand.
TTAACACATTCAATTTTAACCCAAAATACAAAGGATTCCCCTTCACTCAACTATGGAGGTTATTGAAGGTTATATTGTAACCATTCCTACAGCCTCTGCCATCTACTGAGAAAATTATGTACTAACTTAAGATATCTATATATGTCTAATATTATTTTATCTTTACTATAATAGGAAATATTTGGATTGTCTCAACATTTCGGAACTGTATTTTCTCCAAAAATGCTTGTTTTTATAATCTTTTAATGGTATGCATGTATTGAATTTGTGTATATGCATTTCTTTTATGTGTTTGTGGTGTGAAAAGAGAAACGTAGAAAATTCAAACTTGATATTTCATTTAGTTAAAGGGTCTCAGCAATAAGATTTTCGTCAAATAGGATAACAGAAAGTAACCCCTCTTAACTGAATGGATTTTCCGGTTTTAATCACTTTAACTAAAACAGTTAGTAAGATTTTCTTTAAACTTAGTCTACCATATACACGTACAATGTGTTTACAAACATTGTTTCAGGTAATTTTTATAGGAATCATGTGTTCATTATAAACTTGTACAAGATCGTCAATGAAAAAAACCGTTTAAGTAAATTTTCTCTACAAAAAATAGAAGGAATCTATTTCTTAAATAAAAACACACTCCCCATTTTTGAAAATGAAGTTGGTGCCTGTATCTCGCTTCTGGAAGCACCAAAACAAATTTGCAAATTAAATTTGGTTTTCTAACAAAAAACTACGTGGACACGTATTTTTTAGTTTTTTCTAGCTATCTTAGCTTCCGAGAAAAAGTCGTTATCCATATACCTTCGGGCACCCTGTTTACAATTATATTGAAACATTATATTTAGATATTCTCTAACTGATTTCTTTTTTTAACATTTAAAAGAGTATAACTGAGGTATTATCAACACGAATATAGTTGGTACATAAAAAAATAATTAAAAGAATAAAAACTAGAACACTAGACAACTTCCTGACAGACGTTTAATCTATAGTCAGTAGCATGTTGCCTTTTGTAAAAAAAAAAAAAAAAAAAAATCTGGTGTGAAACACACACAACTTTCTTTTACCGCAGTTTACACAATTATATATACGTATTTACACAAATTTACACCGTGGGAGCATGTGTTAATTCGTGAGACTTTTCTGTATAATGTTAAAACTATGAGAATGGCAGAAATAAGAGGATTAATAGTATTTACCTCGTGCTTCTTAATTAATGCGTTAAAAGAGGATTCCAAAAATGTCCACAGACATAATCATTATTTATGTACATAGAACAAACAAAAACTGGATTATAAAAGTAAAAAGATATTTTTAAAGAGAATATTGTAATTAAGATGCAAAACTTAAGAGTACGTTGGCATTTGTAGTAGCATCTCCATAAATTACACAATAGTAATTTTCTGTGTAATACGATATTCAAGTTTTTTTGTTCCGGTTCTCTTGTTTCATCGATTCAGGAAATTGAAATAACTTCTAACGAAAAAAAAAAGAAAAAAGAAAATGCGTTTTTTTTTTTATCAATATGGACAATTTAATTGAAAAGTAGAATCTCAGAAAATTAATCGCTTTCCATAATTAGAAAATATCCGGTCGATAAGAAGAGTTAAAATTATTATCATCTAAACAGCTCCGCTGTAATTATGAAATCTTTAATTTTTTTCTAATTGGAGCTTTCTCTTTAATTTTATAATAATTACTCTATTGTAATTTTCATAAAATTCTCTATTTCCTTATTTTCTTAGTAGTTTCTAAAGTAAATAACTATGTAGAAAGGAGACAGTTTTATGACCTTAATCAGCTAGGATCTTTTAACAAAAAGAGAAATCTAGCGTATAGACTACCTTAATAAAATCATTCGCTTAGAGAAAGGATTAACTTACTGTTTTATAAAGAGATAAATTCTGTAGAACTTAATTAATTAAAAATATCCATATGGAATCGTCAATTAACAAAAAAAGAAGGTTCCATCAAGTGTTTTTCTTTTAGATGCAGTTTCTTCAAACTTTATTTAAATGAATTGCAAGAGAAATAATTTGGTTTAGACCTATGGTTCTCCAACTTTATGCCGTCGTGACCCCTTTTTATGCAAAAAAAAAAAAAAGAAAAAAAATGTGACTCCCAAGTATATTTGTATAGATAGGCATAGCGTAAACATAAATGATTGTGGAAAAATCTTCTATATTTACTGGCAGCAATTATTCATTTATAGTTCCGAAAATGAAATTATACAAAGTGGTTGCATGAGTTTTTGTGCTTGAAAACATGCCTGGTCTTAAAAATCACATAACAAATTCTATTTGTTTGTTTATATAATTTATATCAATGTTTACTTTGACTCATTCTTTATTCAATTTTGTACCCAAACGTCTTTAACTCTATTTGATATTATAACCTACAACCAAAATATCTGAAGAAAGCATTATGATTCGCTATATTTTGAGACATTATTATAAAAAGCAACCGAGTTAATATGGAAATGTGGCAGCATTTTGTTTTAAATGTTTCAAAAAGAGGAACAGCAGCCTCCAAGATAAACCTTCATGATACGATTGTCAATGAAGTGGATTTGCTTGAATGTATGAAGAAAGTTTCGTATGCGATCACTTTGGTTTATCTACCATAGAAGGGGTTTCAAACGCCAGCAGCTCAGAAAGCTGGATTTCCGAAATTTAAGGCAAAAATAAGATCATCATGAATTTGTCAGAGGCTGTTTTTGTAAAAAAACAAACAAGTGTAGGGTATCTGCATAAAGCTAATTAATTAGCTCAACCAAAGGATCGGTTCGGGGAAAAAGCTAAGCATTGAACTTTGGTGGACGGTGTTTTGAATTTTGATCTTGTTCCATACGGCAAAGCTGTTGACTCTGAACTTCATAGTACACAGCTGGATAGGGTTTATGAAGCCTTAAAATCAAAGTACCCCCTTTTTGATTAACCGAAATAAATCTACTTCATGATAATGCTTCCGCTCATACTTTGCTTTGGCCAAGATAAAAATGTAGATTTGGAGGGAGTAATTTCCAGTCTTTTACAGTCTAGGGCTTATTTTTGCAGAGGACGGTACCTTTGAAATTCTGAAGCAGTGCGATTAAGATGCGAAGAGTTTATTGTCCCAAATTCAAAGTATTGGTATTGCTACCATATTGCAATGGTAGCAGAGAGGTGGGTGAAAGTGGTAGAAAATGAAGATTTAAATTTTAAAGAATAAAATTAAAGTTCATTACAGACTTAATTCCAGCTCGCTATAAAAAGTTTCATTCCCGCCTCTCTGAACATCCTAATCCTCTAATTCATCACCTCTCATCTTCATCCCTTCCTGACGGCCCGACTCGACGTCTGAAGCGCGCTGGCTGCGCGACTTCCTCGACGTAGGAGGTCAGTAAATAAAAGTCACATGGAGAGTCACCAATGGGTGATAACTCTCACACGTCTACACTTGTTATCATATTTATTAGTTGTAGGAGCATTGCTTTTGCAGTTGTAATTTCAAATAAATAAATACAAAAAAAATTTAAAGTAATCGTTTTGAATATTTACAATTAAATAAAAACGTTTTTATGAACAAAAACCTTTATAAAATATAGTAATAATTAAACTATTTCTGAAATGAAGTTTTAAAATCCTATTATTGAGAATAAAATCCAATATATGCAGGTAAGTTAATTACGACAGGATAATTTCTATTTAAAAATGACATACCTATTATTTCTTAACAGATCTTATGTTTTGTTCCCTATTTTTATTATTTAATTGTTTAATGGAATCTATACATTATTCATTTCATTATATATCGTTTGTTCGTGGCTTCTGAACCGATATCTCAGGGCTTCCACTTTGAGAAGACTCTGGTTTAGACTATCCTTTATCGCCCTTGTTAAGCATTTTTTGGGAAAAAGAAGTAAAAATCTGGATCAAACATTGACTTGGCTTTCTCAAATCTGACTGCAATATATGAGCGTCATTCAATAAGTAACAAGACAAATCACTGTAGCTCAAAAACGATTTATTTAATCAATATAAAACTTTGGCTACTTTCAACATATTCCCCAGCAACATTTATACACTTGTCCCATCGTTCTTCTAATTTGTGTATGCCTTTGACATAATATTTTTTGGCTTGATCATGAAGCCACTTTTGCACCTGACCTTTTTAACTTCTTCATTGGATTGAAAATGTTTCTCACGTAGTGCCTTATTAAGGGGTCCTAACAAAGGGAAGTCCGATGGGGCGATGCCGGGGTTGTAGGGGGGATGTGAAAGGATCTCCCACCCCAGTTTTTTAAGGGTTTCTTGAGTTAATTGTGTCGTGTGTGGGTGCACGATGTCATTAAGCAACATCACGCTTTTAGTCAAGAGTCCACGACGTTTCGTTCGAATGGCAGGCCTTACTTTGTTTGTGAGCATATCAGTGTAATACCGGCTGTTGATGTTCGTTGATCTACGAGGAAGTCACAATAAATAGGCCCCTGTGAATTCTAGTAAGCATGACTTTACCTATAGACGGCTGGGTCTTGAATTTCTTGAATTGCTTTCGAATGGGAGAACCCGTATGCTTCCATTCAAGGCTTTGACGCTTAGAGACTCCGGCTCAAAATGATGTATCCATGTTTCATAACATATTACAATTTTACTGAAAAATTCTTTTTGATTTAAACATCGTTCTTTCAACTGTTGACTGATTTGAAACCTGGTTTCATCCGTAAGTTGTCTTGGAACCCAAGTTTCGCCCAAGTTTTCTTGTACTGCAGCTTAGCTTGCTGAATACTGTTATGGACAGTTCCAACACTCGCGTGCACTACTTCAGCTATCAGTTCAACAGTAATACGCCTATTGTCCTGAATTAACGCGTTAAAGCGAGATTCGAAGAAGGAAGTTGCAACTTCAACCGGTCGTCCACTTCGTTGCTCGTCACAGACACTTACAAGGCCAATTTTAAACTGTTCTACCCATTTGTAAACTTTC
>JAAEAF010010260.1:0-57503 GCA_011037195.1 Triatoma infestans
AAAACCACTTTTTTGGACTCAGGGGCCTAAACGGATATTTCCGGTGAAAACTCGTATCGAAAATTTGACACGTTACAATACTTGCCCTTACTAGATTCAGAGAAGTAAAAGATAAGATACCTTTAGGGCGGAGTCGAGGAGCGTCATACGTTGAGAACGTTGAGATTGAAAGAAGAGAGAGTATTTTTAAAATTAAAAAAAAATCTGGCGTGAAACACTCACCAACTTCTCTTACTCCCATCCATTCTCCAAATTTATTGACAATTTTATACTTTGTGTACCAAATTTAATGAAATTCGTGAAACCTGAAAAACTGTTCAGTAAAAGCGCAACTTCCGGTTTACTAATTTCCTTGAAATTCGGAATTTTGGGGCCATCTATTTATTTCTAATTAATTCTGTTTAGATGATAGAATTGTATAATCAACTATGATAGCACTTTAGAGAAAAACATAACCCAACCGCTCACCTAAAAGTGCCCTTAAATGAATTTTTCCAGAAAAAAGTTATAAATAAAAGTTGTAGATCTTTATATGTGTAGTTTATATATGAAGTTTCAAGAAAATCATCGCAGCCATTTTTGAGAAAATCCCGAAATAGTGAAAAAAAAAATCTTTTAGTAAAGCTGTAAAGTAAACGCACTTCCGATTATCCGATTTTTTTTTTTCAAACTCTGAATTCCAACAACATATTCAATTCTAATTAACATTATTTAAATGACCGAATTGTCTAATAAACTTGAAATAGCACTTTTGATGAAAAATCTAACCTCACTCCTCCCCAGTAAACTGCCCTTTACTGAATTTTCCCAGAAAAATATTTCAAATAAAAGTTGTAGCTCATTGTAAGTTGTCATAAAATGTTTGAAGAAAATCGTCCGGGCCATTTTTGAGAAAAAAGTAAAAAAAAAAAGAAAAAAAAAAAAGCAACTTGTAAAGTGGTATTTCCGGTTGAGGAATTTTGACAGATAATGTACTGTCAGATCGCATGGTGATACCTAAACGGAATATCAAGTTTCAATTTTCTATGGTTTTTTTCGTTTTTGAGCTATGCTGTTCACATACACACACAACAATTTGCTAAAAACCACATTTTTAGACTCAGGGGACCTCAAAATGGATATTTCCGGTGAAAACACGATATCGGAATTTTGGCACGATTACAATACTTCCTCTTACTAGAAGGAGTAACAAATTACTGGAGAATATCTTTGTGTGGCGTTAGAAAATTATTATTATAAGTTGAAGATATGATTTGTTTGCCTTTTTACATCCTCTTACGCCTAGAAATTTTAAATTTGATAGAGTTCGGATAGAGGTGAATTTGTAAGGATTTGGGGATAGAAGACGTTTTGAATGGTTGGGGTAAATGGTTAAAATGGAAGGATTATTAAAAATCGATGGCATGATTAAAAAGTCAAAACATATTTAGAGAAATTTAAAAGAAACTTTTAAAATGATTTTCAATTTTAAAATTTCAATTTTTCAATCGTTGGAGCTGTTTTCTGAAAAAATCACGAAAAATTAAAAAAAAAAAATTTCGTGTTTTTGAATTGTAATCAAAACCTTTCGTCACATGCCATAGGGTTCTTAAACAGAATTACCAAGTTACAAGCTTGCTGCGTGGTTTTTACATTTTCTTACTCCTACTAAGAGGAAGTATTGAGATCATGTCAGATTTTTTAAATATACTTTACACCGGAAATACATGTGTTGGAGATCTGAGTACGAAAATAATGTTTTCAGCTAATGGTATGCGTGTTAGTTAACAACAGTATACATCTCAAAAATGAAAGTTGCAGGAAACTCAAACTTGTTATTCCGTTTAGATTCTTCTGCCGTCCATTTGACACGAACGTTTCGAACTAAACCATCAACCGAAAAGTATGACTTTAGTGAATATTTTTTTTTTTTTCTTTTTTAGTTTTTAACAAAGTGTACAGGTAGCTCAGTAAGCAGGTTTAGTTAGGTAATTATAGGCAAAATGACAGCGCATTGTTGGTAACAAGCCAAAAATACTGATTGTACAATTTTAGAGCTTAACATATTAGACCCCCCACAATCAAATTAATTATTCTCGAGTAATGTTTCAAATAAAAATAGTTTTTTATAATGTGCATTTCAAGATTAAGGAAAATTAGAATCATTCTTGTCGCATATACTGAGGTGTATATTGTTCAGAAAAAATGATCGTATTAACAGAAAAATAACTTGGATAAAATATTATGTATTCTGAAAATAAACAGATAATTTTTAATCTCTAACAATTATTTACAACAAAAGGTTTGTAATTAAAAAAAAAAAAAAAAAGTCAGGTCCCACCGAGATTTGAACTCGGATCGCTGGATTCAGAGTCCAGAGTGCTAACCATTACACCATGGGACCCTTGAAATAAATCTGTCTTTGCTAGCGTATGTAACGTTTATCATTAGAATTGCATCATTCTTATTATAAAACCATAAAAAATAGTTATTTATTATTTTTATTCTTTATTAATCTATTAATAAATTATTTTTGTATACATTTTAAAAATATATATTATATTAACCTAGAATAAGACAATAATATGCTATGAATAAAGTAAGGCATTAAATTATTATTGTGTAACTTTGCTTAAATTCTCATAATTATTTATAGTTCGATGAATTTTAAATTAGATCATTAATATTAATGTATTTGCTTAGAAGACATTATTTTCTATGTAATTAATAAGTATTTAAAATTTATAATAACTGAACAAAAAAAAACTTTTCATTACAAAAGTCCAAACTTTTGGTGCTTTCTTGAAAGATTATAATTTTGGTTTAATTATAATAATAATTATACAAACAAAAATAATATAATCTCATAACATTGTAGATAAAATTAAAAATAATCTTTCAGCACCCATGGCAACAATTTATTTATTTACTTTTTATTTTTTTATTGACCAATTTTAGACGTGTTAGGTCCCATGGTGTAATGGTTAGCACTCTGGACTTTGAATCCAGCGATCCGAGTTCAAATCTCGGTGGGACCTTAATATTTATTTATTTATTGTGAAATTTTCACATGCTATAATAATGGTGTTTTCAATTTTAAAAAGTAAGATACATATATATCGCTATATATATGTAGTGTTGTTGTTTTTTCTGTTTTTTTTTTTATTTTTTTATTTATTTCAGGACATATTTTAATATTTCAACTTCTTTGCAAATTTAATCGTTCTTAGTGGGTTCACGCATTTTCTCAAACTTATATTAATCAAATTTGGTATTTTTTTTTTTAACAAATTTAATTATCCCTTGTATTATATCTATGTCGAACTTTACAATATTTCGAAATAGCACTTTGTGGTAATGTATGGTCATCGCTAATTTGAAACATCAGAAAAATCAATTTTCCCAGAAAAATGGTTCAACAAAATTCATAGAATTGAGTAATGAAATATAAATAGTATAAGAAACTTGAAAAAAAAAAAAAATTAATGCCGTTCTCGATGAACTCCGCAAAATACTAAGAAATCATTGGTAAGTTCGGCATTTCCGGTTGACAGATACTAACTGATATCTTCTTGTTAGCTCCCATAGTGATGGCTAAAGTTATCTGCGATTTTTTTTCCAGCTTTTCACAAACACAGACACAGGACTTTTGACCATGAACAAACATACAAGCTAATTTGTTATCTCTCATAATTGACAAATTTTATACCTAGTGTACCAAGTTTAATGAAATTCATCAAAACTGAAGAAACTGTTCAGTAAAAACGCACTTCCGATTTACTAATTTTCTTGACACTCGGAATTTTGGCTATCTGTTTATTTATAATTAATTTGATTTGGATGAAGGAATTGTATAATCAACTATGATAGCACTTTAGAGAAAAACATAACCTCTCCCCCTCCCTAAAAGTGCCCTTAAATGAATTTTCCCAGAGAAATGTTATAAATAAACGTTGTACATCTTTGTATGTGTAGTTTATTTACGAAGTTTCAAGAAAATCGTCGGAGCCATTTTTGAGAAAAAGGGCGAAAAAATGAAAAAATTATTTAGTAAAATGGTAAAGTAAACGCACTTCCGGTTATCAGATTTTTTTCAAACTGGAATTTCTACAACACATCTAATTCTAATTAACATTATTTAGATGACAGAATTGTCTAATAAACTGAAATAGCAGTTAAGATGAAAACCTAACCCCACCCTCCCACAAAAGTACTCTTAAAAGCATTTTTCCGGAGAAATGTTTCAAATAAAAGTTGTAGCTCTTTGTATGTGTAGTTCAACTTTGATCGTTTGAACTTTTTTTTGAGAAAATCGCAAAAAAGTAATAAAACCAAATTGTAAAGTGATACTTCCGGTTCAGGAATTTTGACGTATCCCATAGTCAGATCCCATAGTAATAGCTAAACGGAATATCAATTTTGAACATTCTGAGGTTTTTCGTTTTTGAGCTATGCTGATCGCGTGCATACATATACACAGACACTAAGACACACACACACACACACAGACCGTTTGCTAAAAACCACTTTTTTGGGCTCAGGGAACCTTAAAACGGATATTTCTGGTGAAAACTGGATATCGAAAATTTGACACGATTACAATACTTCCTCTTACTAGGGAGTAAGAGAAAGTAAAAAGTGATATGTTTCTAAGTATTGCAAACTCAAAAGACCTATTCTGTAAAATTGTACATCTGGTTAACTAATATTCTCCAAATTTATAATTTTATCAATGCTTCTAATGGGTATTAATATTATGTAGGTGATAAAACCATATATTACTGGTACTTTACATGAAACCATAAAGCTAATGTTCCCTCAGACCCCCCCAGGATAGATTTGGCCTGAAATCTTCGTGTCTGATGCGGTAGTCTCAAATGGAATACCAAGTTTGAGCTCCTGCGAGTTTTTTGCTTTTTAAGATTTTCGCTAAAAATATTTTTTTCGTGTTCAGAGGACCCCAAAAACATGATTTCTGGTGAAGTCTCTTTCGAAAACTGGCACGATGGCAATACTTTCTCTTAGTAGTAACAAGAAGAAGTAAAAAATGTCTATTTAAGATATTTCTCTGAAAAAATTCATTTAAGGGCACTTTTAAGGGAGGGGTGGGGTTACAGCTTCCTCTAAAGTGGTATCATAGTTGATGATAAAATTCTATCATCCAAACAAAATTAATTAGAAATAAATAGATGTCCAAAATACCGAGTTTTAAGAAAATTAGTAAACCGGAAGTGCGCTTTTACTTAAAACTAAACAGTTTTTTTTTTTAACGTTTCGACTAATATCATTAAATTTGGTACACAAACTATAAAAATATCAATTATCATTTGGAGAAAGAGAGAAAGGAACTGGAGAGTAAGAGAAAGTGTGTGTGAGTGTTTCACACCAGATTTTTTTTGTTTTTTTTTTTTAATAAACTGCTTGTGTATTACTAAGTATTGTTATCGTGCCAGATTTTCTGAAATTGAGTTTATACCGGAAATACATGTTTTGAGTTCCCTCCAAAAAGCCAGGTTTTTAAAAAATGGAGTGTGTGTGTGTGTGTGTGAATGTATGTGTGTGAAAAGAATATCTCAAAAACCATCTAAATAATATTAATTAGAATTAAATGGTTATGGCAAGGTCGATGAATGCCATGAAAAAAGCGTTTTTGTCACTCGAAGCAGCTGCCAGACGGCTAGGACTGGTTGTTAATGAAGCAAAAACCAAGTATATGCGCACGGGACGTGGCCCTTCTACCCAAGAAGCAGCACCTGGTGATCGCGCACTATAGGTTTGAGAGGGTCAATGAATTTACCTATCTTGGATCTTTGGTAAATAGCGAAAACCAGGGAAGCCTAGAAATTAAAAGCAGGATTATGGCCGCGAACAAGTGTTATTTCGGCCTAGCAAAGCATTTGAAAAGCAAGCTCATCTCTCGTGCAACAAAGTCACTGCTATACAAGACGTTCATTCGGCCAGTGCTGATTTACGGTTCCGAAGCGTGGACCATGATGAAAACAAACGAGCCCTGGCGGTATTTGAACGGAAGGTGCTTCGTAGAATCTATGGTCTTATACAAGATGGCCAGAACTGGAGAATCAGGCATAACCGAGAAGTTTACGCATTATTCAAGGAGCCGGATATCTCTAAGGTAATAAAACTTGGAAGACTACGGTGGGCAGGGCACTTGGCGAGGATGTGCACGGAAGAGATCCCGAGGAAAATTTTAGAGGGCACTATGCAAGGTTCCAGGCAGGTAGGCAGGCCAAGGCTGCGATGGCAGGATTGTGTGGCAAAAGACGCACTGGCGATGCTTGGATTCCGCAATTGGAGGGCGGCTGCGCAGGAAAGAGACGCCTGGCGGACCCGTCTTGAGGAGGCCAAGACTCTTCATGAGTTGTAGCGCCAAGAAGAAGAAGAAGAAGAAGAATTAAATATGTTGTCGAAATTCTGAGTTTGTAGAAAATCGGATGACCGGAAGTGCGCTTTAATGAAAGTAGTTTTCAGTTTTCTGCTATATTCTCTAAAACGGCTCAAACGATTTTCTTCAAAAATTGTTATATCAACTACACATACAAAGAGCTACAATTTTTATTTAAATCATTTCTCTGGGAAATTTCATTTAAGGACACTTTTGACGGAGAGGTGGCGTTATGATTTCCTCTAATGTGGTACTATAGTTCAATAATGGGCTATAACATTCTAACAACTAAATAAAATTAATTAGAATTATATAAGTTGCCAAAATTCTCAGTTTGAAGAAAATCGGTTGAGCGGAAGTACGACTTTATTGAATAGGTTTTTCAGTTGTTTTTTTTTGCGATATTCTCCATAAAAATCTCGACGGTTTTAAACACTAATAAGAAATGTACATGTGAAGAAAATTTTGAAGTAAGAGCAAGTCGTGTGAGTGTTTCACACCAGATTTTTTTTCAAAACTACTGTTTAATAAACTATTATTTTGCGCCGGACAGCACGAAATTAATTAACAGAAATAGGCGTGGTCCCATGGTGTAATGGTTAGCACTCTGGACTTTGAATCCAGCGATCCGAGTTCAAATCTCGGTGGGACCTAATTTTTTTTTTTTTTGTTTTTTAATTTTTTCATTTTATTTTTACTTTTTATTTTAAATTTTTATTATTTGTTAAAAATATATAACCTTGGCCAGGTCAAGGGGAATGCATATTTCAAGGTCCCACTGATTGAAATCAGATGTATAACCATCTGAATTCTAAAACAATTACGCTTAAATTTTAGGGCTACTAATTTTTATTTCAAACTAAGTGCGGCAAATTTAGTGTTTAGGCGGATGCACAATTTACTTTCAAAGTTAAAAATCAATAATTCCTGAAGTTTGGGAAGCAGTTTGTAAGTGGCATTCAAGGATCATATTAAATACTATCTAGGAACCTAGAACACAATTCTCGTAGAATTTACATTAAGCAACAGCTTTCAAGAAGTAATGAACTCTTCACTCAGCCCTCATTAAAAGCCTTGTTATAAACCAGAGATTTCTTTTCATGCTAGCCAAAAACTACCGTTAAAATATACCAGATATCTAACTAGATACACCGCTAATCAAGCTACACATATCGGTCTACAAACCAATATACATCACACTTTGCTCGGCCATCGTAATCTTCCTATTATTAATTTTACTGCTACCAATGCAGTTCCATAAAACTGAAGGAATATATTAGTGAATGTCCGTATACGTGCGTCTATACGTGTGAGATGGTGAAGGAAAGTTTAACATTCTGATGTTTACAGCAATCAATTTGTTGGAAAGATCATCATGTCAACGGAAATCTTATGCAAAGTAACGAGTGAGTTTTCATTGCATCAGAGATATTTTCCAGTATAGCCTGGTTTCATTTTGTGGTCATAGAAGGGTTACGGGCGTTTGCCCATCATCAGGATGTTTTGATAGAAACAATGCTATAACACAGACTGGCACAGACTGCTTTCCGGACTTGTTTTCCAGTATTACAGATCTGTATATCCAACGGTAACAACGAGATTTGACAATATTGTGTTCTTGATTTTAGGCTGAACTACCTTCCTGGATGACAATCTTTACTTGAAGGGCCTATATTATGACAGAATTTTTCTGACATCATTAGATCTGTACAATAAAGTAAACTTAACAAAAATAATTATTGCAGTACTATTTGTGAAAAGTTTTGTTTGTATACATTAACAATTAATAATTAAAATAATGATTTTAGTCAACAAAGAACAATAAAGTTTAATTTGATTTAGATAACAGAAATTTAAAGCTACTACTAACATAATGTATGTATTCATTAGAAACAAAAGTATTTCAAACATTTTTAAATACATTAAAACGAAGTAAATATATAAGTAAAGATAAAGTATATTCAACTGTTATCACATTTTATTTTGATTAAATAAATAAAAAAAAAAATGAAAGAAATGTATAATTACAAGTTATTAATCATTGTTGAGAAAGAAATAATAATAAAAACAAGTCAAGAGAGTAAAATTCTCAAAGGAACTCAAATACCGTCGACAGATTGTTGTAATTAAAGGTAATTATAGTAGGACATATGTGAAGGCATAAAAAAAAAAAAATAAAAAATAACACGAGTCCGACAAAGTAAACATATAACATTTTAGTAACACGTTACTTTTACAATCACAACTTGAGAGAAGTTGTAGATCAGCTTTCTATATGCAGCGAGTTATGGAAATATAAAGGAGAAGATGCAGAAGATAGTATAAAGAGTCTGATGAAAAAAAAAAAAGCTAACAAAAAACAGAAAGTAATGTTGTAAAGAGACAAACAAACATTAATGATCGACATAAAGAACAGGTAGTACATAGTGAATTGCCTTCTTACACTGTACAATTGATTAAATATTCTTCAGAAGTACTTCAGTTGTACGCTTTGATGTTATGGTACTCCGATTTCCGACAAACATTACTTGATACATTATTGTTACCTAATATGAATCTTATAACAATGGGTTTTATTGCTTGAACTATTGCAGTACGCTATATGTTATGAGTTGTAGAATGCTCATACCAATCAACATACTTCTTAGAAACTTGATTAATATCACAATGTGATGAAAAATTGTATTACAAAGAAACGGATCTTTTCCAACACTAGTTACCCAACAAATTTTACGATCTAACAAAAAAGAGTTTCCGTTATGGTATAAAATAACTGGAGTGATTTATCTGATCAACCCTATTTACTATGAGTTAATGATTACATCCAAATTTGATTTATATTTATATTTTAGCCAACAGTATTTGTTTAAAAATTGTCAAAGTAATTGAAGCTGGTCAGAATAGAAGGAACGAAAGTTTTGTCAGTCCGTAAAATGTCTGCAAATCTAGTGTGGAAATTTACATGCCATTCTTTTACTATAATACTTACATTTGTTCAGAATATATCTTCTGCTCAAGAGATGACGTTTACAATACGTTAACACTGCTGAATGGTAGTGTGTGTGTGAAGCTCTAAATCCGTCCGAACTGATGGTCTGGAATGATTTTATAGAATTGAAGAATAGGATGTAATCATTTTTTATATTAACTTTTCTAGGATTTTGCCCATTACAGAAAGAAGACTTATGGGTCGATAGGATGTAGGTATTTCGTAGGGTTTATTGGGTTTGGAGATCATACGAACTGAAGAGAATTTCCACAGTAATGGGGGAAGTAGGTCGTACGTAGTACAGCATTGAATATGTATGTGAGATAAATTATCGCCTTTTTTTTTTGGTAAATGTCGGAGTATGTTGGATGTTGTTAACATTAAAAAAAACTAATATTAGCTACCATTATATAAGCAAAGTATGTTACTAGGCCTAGAATAAAATGAAAGAAAAAATTAAAAAACTTGTTCTTTTTACAAAGAAGATCATTACTGCAGTTTTTGGCAAAAAAGATACTAAGTTTTGAGGGAGACTTATTAAATAAGATTAGAAATTTGGCGATTTTTTTTTATTAATTTTAAATTGCCTGCAACGAGTATCTGTTGTATCCAGATACTTGAGGTGTAGCGACCCGACGGGTTACCACAGCTCATTTACTCCATGCACCTCGTCAGAACAATATACAATACATTTAAACTACATACACTTTACCATTTATAGACAAGGACAGACACAGTACACAAACTAGGGTCATTTGTCCCTAGATAATTAGCGTAAGCCTAGGGAAGAGGAAGAAATTAACTCAGTGGTATCTTGCTGAACTAGCAAAGCGGACATCACGGGTTCGAACACATCATGCTGCCCTAGATTTTCTCTTCCTAAGAAGTCTCTACAGCTCACTGTCCGATTATGGGCATCTGTAGCTAGAGAAAACTGCTCGGAGCCTGGCAGTGGCTGGCGTCCCCATGGGAAGCACAATAGATCTTTCACGTAGCAGTCCATATTATCCCCTATAACAATCTTTATCTTTATTAATTTAAATAAATTTAATAAATTAGAAATTTTCACTTAAAAAAGAACAGAATTGGAGACAAACTATGTATTTTGGAAAGTTTGATACAAACTAAATAACGGTTATAAAGAGGCAAAAACGATTATTAAAATTACAGATTTGTTGATTTATGGATTATTCCATTTAATAAGTAGAAACTCTCTTTATAAATGAACCATAATATAGTAAATTTAAATAAAAAAACAAAACAAAAAAAAAAACGATAAAAAAATGTTCATAATAAAAAAATGATTATAATCAAGTTTGTAGATTATTGCTAACTTGATGCCATTGCTAATGTTATTTATTAGCGTATAAAACTTCTCGATAACTGTGTTTTGTTGTCTGAGAAACTTGTTTATCCTACAAACGCTAAAATGGGGGTAATGGTTACGTAATAATATTTATTTTATAGTCTAACCATTTTTCATTTGAAACATTGAGAGGCAGAGAAAGAGTGAGTGTGTGTGTGTGTGTGTGTGTGTGTGTGTGAAAGCAATATTAAGACAGTTTAATGTATCGAAGCTATAAAAGATGGTAATAAATTTCAATATTCCATATTTCTTTGTTTATTGATTTCTTTTATTATTCTCATTATTTTTATTATTATCATTATTTCATTTGTGTAAGCAAATTTAGATGGGATGGTAAAAATTTATATTAATATAAACTGATATTAATAAGTTAAGTTCCAAGGTTGTTGCTACTTCCACGATTTGATTTCTTTTTTATTACACAATTGTTATAATGTCATATATTGTACTGGTTTTAAACAATTCACTTGAACTATTTGTACCAAATTATAATTATATTTTTAATAAAACTTTAATAATATTTTAAATAACACTGTCATGAAATACTGTCATCTCTACACTCACTAACAAACGACATTACTATAACAACTTAACTCATACTGCTCATATTTCTGTGTTGACCAACCTCCTAAATAGATTTCCTTTATATACATTAAGAAACTGTCAGAGAAAATCTCTAAAATTTTCCGACGCTCTAATATCATTTTAGCATTAACACTATTAACAAGTTATACTGCAAACTTAAAGATCCTACTTCCATCAAATTACACAATCAGACCTCGTTCACCAAATAGACTGTACACAATATCCAGATGTTTATGTTGGTCAAACTATACAACAATTAAAAAACAGAATGTACCAACATTAAACACATTGCAGAAATGAAAATTGACAAAGACAACATTGCTACACTGACTAAACATTCTTCGGCGAGCAGCCCAGTTTAGCGTTGCTTGCCTCGTGCAACTATTTGTAGATGTGAGGGGGAGTTTGCAAGTCCTGGGCAGAGAGCTAAGTGCTCCTCTGTCGTTTCGACGTTTAAGGGGCATAGCGGAGAAAGAGGGGAGGCAGCGACTTCTATCCTATGTAGATGTTTCTGCAGATACCCATGACCTGTGGTCATGCGGAAGGCAGCTACTCCTACCGCTCTTAAACAAAATGGACAGGGATCCTATCAAATTGAAGCAACTCCCAGCTCTTACCAGATGCATGCTCGTTAAAAATTTCTGCTTAAAAATCGTTTGTTCACGCTCAATTTAATAAGGTTCTTGGCAGATGAGAACGCCAAAGGCTGGGATGGAGGGACCATCTTCGTTTCCGAGCAGGCCGCAGTGAGTTGGAACCTATTGGAGGACGATATTTCTAAACCCTAGCAATTAATCTGGCTATTGCTTCCTTGCATGCAGTCTCGAACACTGACTCACTAATGATAGCCGATGTCAAGGAAATAATGACCGCCTGAGAGTCGACGATAAATATGACTGCATTTCTTTCAGTTCTATTAGCGAGGTCTTCTATATTATTACAATATAGTCGACATTGAAAATCAATATTAACGGGAATACGATCATTCCGTTCTTCCTTGGAAATTCTTGAAATGATGTTGATAGAATCATACCTAGTCTTCATAAAAAAGAACAACAAGCGAGATGGCACATGAAAATGAATGATACCAACTAGTTTCGGAAGAAGTGAAATTCTCCAACATTCTTCTCGTCTGCAAAAAAATTCGATTTGGTTCTAATGCAGGAAAACGTCTTGTTAATTGCCCTAATGAAGGAGGATATACTAACCTCAATTCTAAAACCATACTTCTTGCAGTAAGGTCTACATTATTACAATAACATACTCCAATAATTCATCTGACATGTACATTGTTAAAATCCAATACCGCTTCGGGATCGCTCTATTGTTTCCTCTAAGATCGTGACATAGATTTTCTTTATCCTTCAACTTTTGCATTTAAGGAGAATTTTATATAATCCAGATTTAATACAGATTTTTTATTTTTTGTTTCTTTTGTTTTATAAATTTAAAGCGATAAATCCGTAACTCTAGTATTATAAGTTGAGAAATACTAAATAATAAATTACTTCCACTCTTTTGTGTGCATATCTCATTCTTTGTCGTAAACTATTTATCTCTTGAGTTTCTTATATTTATTTCTCTTTCTCTTCTTTTATAAGCGTGCTCACACTTCTCCTTCTGGAGAGTACCATTAGGAAACCAGTTTTGTTGTACCGAAGGGAGACCCCAAGCCAGTTAGAGTGAACAAGTAAGAGAGAAAGAAGGTATATTTACAAGAGAAATGTTCACCTCACGTCTTACTAATTTATTAGACTCTTTACCACTTATTTGCCAGACTCTGGTGACATTTTACAACGTCCGCCATATTTATAGCAATTAATTTAAACTGTTGGTCCCCCCCCCTTTTACAGCCTGTTTTGCCCATATCCTCGGCATGCTTTATGGATGAGTTTTCTCTCACTCTATCTATCTATCTCTCTCTCTCTATCTATGTTCTTGTGTTGTCCCTCCCCTATGCTTTATTAATACACTGTTCCTTTATGTACGTCTGTGTGAATGTGAACTACGTGATCTGCTGTCTCACCCATCTCTTTTCACCAGCATCACGTCGTGTTCTTCCCCCTCTTTTTTACTATATCTTCTCAGTTTTGTTAATTAATGAAATATATTTCCTTAATCTGGTGTCACTGTTATTTATTTGATGTTAAGCGTTTTTTTTTTTCTTATTTCTGTGTCTGTCTTATTTATTTATTTATCTATTTTATTTTATTTTTTAAGAATTAATGTCAAATATACATATAAAGAAAAACACTAATAAATGTCATGTGATTTTAATACATATTCCAAGATTATTTAGATTTCACTTAGTACTGGATAACCGGAAGTATTGCAATTATGTCAAATTTTTGATATCAAGTTTCTACTGGAAGAACAAGTTCTGAAGTTCCCAAAGACGAAAAAGTGGTTTTTCAATTGAAATACGGAAAATCACAACCCATCAATAAGGTTTTGATCAAAAAATCGGTCAAGCGAAAAAGTATACATTGGAAACTTAGTTATGATAACACAACGGCTATTAAGCTCCGCCCATTGCCAAAGCTTTTAATAGCAGTGACGTCATTTAACTCCGCCCACAGGTTTCACAACTAAGTTACCGGACCTATACTAATTAAATAAATGGATTATTTATTTTATTTTTTTGTAACATTTCTCAAATACGGTTACAACGGTTTACTTTTAAACTTTATGTATCAAATACACAAAAAAAAAAAGCTACAATCTTAATTTGAAACATTCTCAATTTATTGGTATTTTGGGAGGGGGTTGATGTTAATTTTTTTTTTTTAAAGTGCTCTATATGACTATATATTTATGTGATCCAATCACATACACACATATATATATATACCTATAATATTAATTAGAATTAAATGTGTTGCAGACACATTTTCTTTGAGATATCCCCAAAGGGGTTAAATCTGGCGATCTGGAAGGCCAGTTTACCGGTCCCTGTCTCCCGATCCAGCGGTTACTGAACATTTCATTCACTTTTCTCCTCGCCCGATTGCCAGATTTAACCCCTCTTGAATTTTTTCCTTAGGGATATCTCAAAGAAAAAATTTATGTCAGGGAACCAATAAACTACAGAAGCACTTAGAGAAGACTTAATCCAAACCTGCTTAGCAATTCTGGCAGACATGATACGGTTAGCAACTTCATCTGTTAGGCAGCGGCTACGCTTGTGCCGGTTAAGCCGAGGAAGTTATTTTGAATAAATAGGAAATATTTTTTTTTATAGATTTTTGTAAATAAACTGGAATATTGTTTTGTTTTAATGATGTTTTACCTGATTTTTAAGTCCCTAATGGTAATAAAATAGGTTTTAACTGTTGTCAGCATTTGAACTCTCTTATTTATTACAAATTAATAAGAAAATCCGCTTTTAATTTTAGTTTCTGAAACAAAGAAATAGGAAAAAAAAAACGAAAATTGAATATTTATGGTTGAATATCTCGGCAACGGTTTGAAATATTGAAGTGAAATTAACGGCATTTTCCTTCACTGTTTTAGTAGTTTACAATACAGTAGTAAAAAGTGGGGGGGGGGTAAAAAAAAAAATCGCAACTTTCAATCACCATTTCAGGTGTAAGGCGGCAATAAAATCAAATAACATTAACACCATCATAAACTAGAGCGCAAATACTTCAACAAACGTTAAGTTCACTTTTTGATATATTTCTTCGTTTAAGAGTTATTTCAAAAGTGGCCCGTATAAATGTGACGTACTATATATATATATATAAATTCAGCATCCTTATGTTTGTGGCCGCAAAACTCGAAAGAAGTCGATGGACTGACTTGAAATTTTTACACAACGTTGCATTTCTATATAAGAGTGTTTATATATACTTTTGAAATTCCCACGAAAACGGGAACTTCTTTGAGTGTTTCGCGAGTTTGGCAGAAATAGACAGACTCAGACGCGTTGCGATGGTGGCTCACTCTCTGAACCTCTTTCTCAACTACTTATAAGTACCTCTATTCCGAAGTTGCCACGGAAACGGGAAATTCCGAGGTAAAAATCCGTTCAAACGGCCATATTGCGTTAGCACTTGCTTCTTCAGGTATTGATGGAAGGAGGTAGAACAGGCGCATTCAGCTCTTAAACTGTTATTACTTAAACGTACACTTCACAGAAAATCCAACATGTAACATTTCTAAAACATTAGGAATGGGAAAGGTTCTTCGGGCGTGCAAAATCATTGTATGGGATGAGTGTACAATGGCTTATACGAAGTCATTGGAAGCATTAGGACCATACATTGAAAGAGTTAAGAAAGAAATAATCAGGTTCCATTTGGTGGAGCACTGGTGTTACTAGCCGGTGACTTCAGGCAAACGCTCCCAGTGATACCTCGCTCAACACCAGCTGATGAATTGCAATATTCAACTCTTTGGAGCACAGTAAAAAAAAATTCATTTAACAACGAATATGTGACCTCAACTTCAAAACGATCCAACAGCTGCCATATTTTCAAGACAATTACTCGAACTCAGTAAAAAGGCACTGCTCCTACAAATCCGGAAACGGGAAAAATCACTTTCCCATCTAATTTCTGCAACATTGTACATTCTAAAGAAGAATTAGTAGACAGGCTATTCCAAAGCATCGAAACAAATAGCTAGTATATATATATATATATTATAAACCCCGCCACGTTTTTTTGGTGGCTAGCTCAACTAAACGTTCGTGCATTGCAATTTTAAAGTATTAGTTGTTGAAATTTGTATTCAATTGTAATTATTGCAATGTATTAATTAATGTGAGTGTTTCATGCCAGATATTTTTTCTTTTACTAAGCATTTATTATTTCCAAGAATGTCAGCTATTTTTTACCAAGTTTTAGCAGTTTTTCCCTTTTTATCTGCAATAAATATTAGATTAAAAGGAAAGGATTTCTGATTTTGTTTAAAATGCAATAAAGTCTTTTCATATGGGACCCAGGTAACAATAAAATAAAATTTATAATCCATTTCTGGGAAATTACAAAGGAAAAGACAGAGTTATATTTCTCTACTATAGAGTTCCGTTTAAATAAACAATTACGTACAATATTGTTTTAATGACCCCAGTCAATTGCAATACAATATTTAAACTAGAGTTGAATGGCCGAACATTAATATAAAGTATGGCTTATTCGATTTTGTCTCATTGTCTATATTAGTCAACTGAACTTTTAAGCCATTCACAATACACCATTAATGACTACTTTCCCTCCATATACCATTCAGGTTTGGGGATTTTGTAATTAACAGAGACACATTTAGAACAAATAACAGATTACTACTCATAATTCGTCCATCTCTATATTATATTTTATTGTAATCAAATAGTATTATTATATATAAATGAATATCGGAAAAAAATATATTAGAAACTAGAAATGTGACAAAATTAGGGGTACTTCGGGCAGACTAAAATCTTTTTTCACAAAGAAATTTTCGATTATTATTCATTGAGCTTCCTCAAGTTTCTACACTATAACACAAATTACAAAATAAAACAATGTAGGAGGCAATCTGTCTAAAAATATTATCAACTCGTAAAAAAAGTATGCATTTTATATTTTATTTTTATTTTCGTGATATCACTTTTATCATTGTGATTTATAAAGTGGCCCCTTAGACGATCAATATTCACGTCAATATATTGCACAATAATATTGTTGACCAACCCATATGGGGCAATATTATTGCACAATAAATTAGGTCACGGCTGACATTTCTGTGGTGAACATGTGTAATATAATAAGACAGCAAAATTTTTTAACTAACTGTAACTTATCAGCATCCTGATAGTATTCTCTATATTTAGAAAACAATTGTTCGTATTGTTCATTTTTACTTTCTCTTACTCCTAATAAGAGGAAGTATTTTAATAGTGTCAAATTTTAGATATTGAATTTTCACTGGAAATAACCGTTTTGAGGTCCCCTGAGTCCAAAAAAGTGGTTTTTAGCAAATGGTGTGTGTGTGTGTGTGTGTGTGTGTGTGTGTATAGCATTTTGAACAGCATAGCTCAAAAATGAAAAATCTTAGAAAGTTCAAACTTGATATTCCGTTTAGTTATCACTAACGAAAGGGATCCGGACAGTAGGTCATCTGCCAAAATTCCTCAACCAAATGTACCACTTTACTAGTTGTTTTTTTTTACGTTTCTGTGTTTTTCTCAAAAATGGCTTCAATGATTTTCTTCAAACTTGTTATATCAACTACACATACAAAGAGCTACAACTTTTGTTTCAAACATTTCCCCGGGAAATTTCATTTAAGGGCACTTCTCAGGGAGGGGTGGGATTAGGTTTTCCTCTAAAGTGCTATTTCAGTTTATTAGACAATTCTATCAACTAAATAATGTTAATTAGAATTAAATACGTTGTTGAAATTCCGAGTTTCAAAAAAATCGGATAACCGGAAGTGCGTTTACATTACCACTTTACTAAATGATTTTTTTCACTTTTTCGCGATTTTCTCAAAAATGGTTCTCCAACGATTTTCTTCAAACTACGTATATAAACTAAACATACAATGATCTACAACTTCTATTAAAAAACATTTCTCTGGAAAAATTCTTTTAAGGTACACTTTTGGAGGAGGGGTGGGTTATGTTTTTCTCTAAAGTGCAATCATAATTGATTATACAATTCTATCATCCAAACAAAATTACATAAAAATAAATAGATGGCCAAAATTCCTAGTTTCATGAAAATTAGTAAACTGGAAATGCGCTTTTACTTGACAGTTTTTCGACGAATTTCATTAAATTTGTGACACAAACTATAAAATTTGTCAATTACAATTTTGAGACCTGGAGTAAGAGAAAGTTGTGTGAGTGTTTCGCACCAGATTTTTTTTTTGTTTTATTCGGTTACTGTAATCTTTACTCTTGATATTCCACAAAGCGGGTAAGCTCCGATACACCTCGATGCATTCTAAAATGAATTTTCTCTCTTCATCTATTCCCTTTTTAGCCATCTTTTTTATAGATAAATCGATGTTGACTCCAAACACTGTCACAACAAGACTGACCAATAGACGATGCAATATTTTACTAGATTGCAAATTGATTGACTCAATATATTGCACAATTTTTCAATCTGATCTACAAACGGTCAATATTATTGTGCAATATCAATTCTAATGCAATATTGACATGAATATTGATCGTCCTAGGGGCCACTTAATATTATAATTTTGATTATCCGAAAAAAAAATTAGTTATTCATTTATTTTTTTTATTATTATTATTGTAATTAGGAGTTCTGAAACGCTTTAAAAATCTGCAAAAAATAAATCTAGTATCAATCCTCCCTGTTAATAAATTCTATAAAATTTGATAAATTTACTTTAAACTTCAAATTTTACTAGCGGAAGTGATTACATTGTAGGACCAGAGCACCAACAACATTGAACCAAACCCCTAAAATATTTAGAATTCAACGACAAAATTCCACGAAACTACATAAATTCACATCCATGTTTTCAAGGAAAGGTGCTGCGTCCTTCTTTATGGGGCCTCAAATCTTCTGTGGGTTAAGCGACCAGTGTCTTCGGGAAGAGCTCAGAAATGAGGAGAAAGTGAAGAAGGGAACACAGCTCTAAAAAAAAAAAAAAAAACAGCTGCGTAGGCGATAATAATCAGAAAATATCTGAAGCGTACATTAGTGAGAGTTAAAAGTAAGTCGGCTTTACATGCTGACGGTTTTCTTCTGTCAGCGTGCATTGCAGTCTCAAGGACACCTAAAAAAGCTGGGCCTAGAACATGGTAACACCGCCACCGATTCTATGGGGGGATGGTGGCGGCTGCAATCCAACTCTTAACGGAGTGTGACGCTATCATCGAGAGAAGATTTGGAAGTCTGGTTAGTTACCAGTTGTTGGAGAAAGATATATCCTCCTAAGAATCTTCACAGATTCTGTTCAGGATCTGGATTTTTCAGATATCTTAAATTGGAAGGAGTGCAGTAGGGTGGTGTGGTCTCACCTTGGCATCAGTGGGATGACACAGAGACAGAAGTGCACTATAACAAAAAAAAAAAAAATTGACAAGCGAAGTTAAGGCATCTCCTTGATGCAGTCACATTGACAGTTTAATTGCTTCAAAATTACCAATTTTCATATTATATTTGAATAATATACGTGATAACACTTAAAAAAAAAAAAAAAAAGGAACTCAGAGGAAAATGTCCTCATCACTGTTGAAATGTATTGGGAAATTGAAGATAGAACAAAAACTTTAGGGTACTGCAATGTTGTCTTTATGGTTATTGAGTGAGTATATGGTTTGAATATGAGATGGCACAGAGAGAGAGAGAGACAAACTCTGGTGATGCCATACCACTGTATGATGATGAGATGACGGAATGATGTTTAAAAGAGAGAGAGAGATGTATGGGTAGATGAGCGTATATAGGTGGGGTAGAGTAGTGGATAGGTGTTAGGAATGGGGAAACTGGGGTTATATGAAGCTACCTGAGTGATAGAGAAAATGGTCTCTTATATATATATAGGGATCGGTAAACCTACTCTGGTGAAAATGTACTTGTCAGGTGTGTGTAAGGGTTAGTGGAAGTAACAAAACGAGTTGACAGGGTACGCTACTGTTCAAGGTTGAGTACCATGGCTCCTAGTTCCCCACTCCCGCCCCCATCCACTCTCTCACACACACACATACTTTTCACAAACCCTCACACTTCCCTCATCACTTGCTTCCTCTCAACACTCATTCTTCTATGAGACTCCATCTCTCCTCATCCTACACACACGCACACACACACATATATATATGTGTGAATATATGGATGTGTATGTATATGTTTTGATCGACAGCCGCCTGCCTGTGACAGCTCAGACAGCCTTTTGACAGTCATCATGTGCTAGAATAACACACTGAGCTGGCGACAACTACAGACGGGTCGATAGAATTGGTGTACATACAAAGAAATACGAAAGGAAGTTAGAATGTACACAATTTCAACACAATCCAACAAACTACATAACTTTCAAATATTTATGTCGGGGTTATTGAATGAAATGTCATCTTGGAATATGTACTAAACATATAGAGCAAAATAGAATTACAAAAGCCATGTAAAATTGCGAGATATTTCTCAACAACTTATTGCTTTTTTTATTTGCTTAGTTCCCCCCCTCAACCCCGGGAAGAAAGGTACTAGACATATTAAACTCGGTACTATGGAATAAAAATGTTAGCCTGTCTATTAAAAGAAAGATTTACAGCTTTTTCCTTTTGGGTACAAACCTTTACGTATGCAAAACTTGGACAATAAAAAGCTCGGAGCAGATGGTTCGGAAGCTCTTCTTAGCCATTAGAATGGAATTATGGAGGAGAAGCTCTGCGATGTTTCACGTTATGCAGCGAGTTTAATTTCTTATTTTTTAAGTATAGTTTCGTTCCAAAATACTAAATGTAGCTTCGTAAACGTTTTCCCTGCTTGTCCCATTCTTTGTTGCATCTCATTTCCGGTACTTTTTTCCTGTCTATCATGAAGCGTAGGTAATAAATAAATAAATTTTAGTTGTTGTCTTATTTTCTTTCCCTTCACTTCCAAATCCTCTTTCTCATTTCTTCTAACTGCCAAGTATTCCGTTTTTGTTTTTTTTTTTTAAAGCTTATACCTAGTCACCCATATCTTCTGTAATGTGTATATTTTACAATAAATACAGTATTGTAACGCAGCCACTAGTGCCATCTGGGGGAAGAAGCAGACACCTAAAGTTCTTCTCGTGGCCGCTGGGAAGCGCTAGCGGGGCGCTTCTAAACTCTTCTACAGCGGTCTCCCACGGTGTACCGTGGCCTAGATGTTCAGGAAAAATTCCAGAACCTTCTCCAGTGGTATAAATAGGAGAAGAATAGCTCGAGTGAGTCAGTCTTGTTACAAATGGAGTGCGCGCTTGTTAAAAGTGAATAAAAAGTGAACTGAGAGAACTTTTGCTAGTTTATGCAGTGTATTTAAGTGTTTTATTTGTAATTTATTGTGCTGAACAATAAATTGGTGTTGTTAGAAGTTTAGTGTGTTTTAGCTAAACCGAACCCATTTAGCGTTGCAGTAGCTAGTTGGAAAAACGTTACAGTATATTTATTTATTTATTTATTTATTTATTTATCTGACACGAATATATATTTATATTTATATACTTATTTAACTGACACCGATAAAGCTAATATTCTTGCTTCCCATCTATAGAACATTTGCATGCCCCATACTGATTCACAAGACGACCAACATACGACACATGTCAACGAACAGTTACGTATTCCCATCCAACTTTCTCCGCCTCCCAAATCCTTTGCTCCATCTGACATATCCTTCGAAATACGACGTCTACTTCCAAAATCTCCTGGATTCGATTTGATAACTGCTAAAATTCTACAACATCTACCTAGAAAAGCGTTGATCTATCTAACTTACCTCTATAACGCTGTACTTCGAACAACATACTTCCCTTTATTATGGAAATTTTCTACAATTAAAATGATACCTAAACCCAACAAACTTTCCACTAATCCTTCATCCTATTGACCAATTAGTTTACTTCCTATACTTGCCAAAATACTTGAAAAACTGCTCTTAAAGCGACTTTATCCTATTATTGATTCCCAAGAACTCATTCCGAATAGCAATTTGGTTTCCGTTCCCAACACTCCACAACCCAACAAGGACTTAGCATTGTGGATGCCATAGCTTCTTCTCTTGAGCGAAAGCAGTACTCCCCGAGTGTCTTTCTTGACATTGCTCAAGCATTTGATAGGGTATGGCATGAGGGCTTGCTATTTAAACTTAAGAGATTTCTCCCACATACCTACTAATTAATATTAAAATCCTACTTAACCGACACATATTTCCAAGTTAGTCAGGGTACCGCCCTTTCTCCAATACTTCCTATACTCGCTGGAGTTCCTCAAGGCAGCATACTTGGACCGATGTTCTATTCCTTATATACCTCAGACATCCCATAACACCCAAATACCATTATATATACTTCGCAGATGATACTGCAATCCTTTCCCCAAACCTTGAACCTTTGAGTGGCTATCGCTTTCTACAAGAACATATCCTTCAACAGGAATCTTGGCTCTCAAAATGGAAGATAAAAGTTAACCCGCAAAAATGTAAATACATCGTATTTACACTGGGTAGAAAAATCCTCCCACCGATCCATATTAACCATACTCTAATCTCTCCCGTAAATAACCTGAGTTTCCAGCTAGACAAAAGACTGACCTCACTAGACTCAAACGACTTGAACTAATTAGACGGTTCAGACAACTCTCAAGACTACTAGACAGACGATCCAAACTCACATTACAAAATAAAAGACTTCTCTACTTACTACTACTGAGACCTATATGGTCATATGGCTTAGAAATATGGGGAAAAACCAAACGTTCCAATTCCCACCATATCCACACTTTTTAATAAAAAGATCCCACGAAAAATTGTCAATGGATCCTGCTATGTTGCTAACCTCGCTATCCATACTGATCTAAACATTCCTTTCGTTAACCATCTAGCCAAAACTCGTTTCTTTAAATTCCATTCATTCACAACTGCTCATCCTAATCCTTTAATTCACCAGCTTTCTTCAAACACTATTCCCGACAATCCACGCAGGCGGCTGAAGAGGAGAGGGCCCCATGACCACCTTGTAGAATAACTCAAGACAGTGGATTACCATCGCTGGATGTCTTCTCCAATCCACACTCCTGTTATTTAAGTTGCCATTTAACACATTTACTTGTTGCAGTGTATTTTTGCAGTTGTAAATATCAATAAAGGAAAAAAAAATTATTTGTCTACCAGACCATAAGTTTCATACTTAGCCTAAAAATTCCTGATCATGAACAAGAGGTCCTCTTTATCAGTCAACACCTGGTCATCTGCATAGTGTCCACATATGTCCCTCTCATTAGAATTCCCATCCTTACCCAGTACTTACTCCAATTTTTCATTACTTTGTTAAAGTAGGTTTTAAACAATATTGGCTTTTTTAAGCCCTTTGAATCCTTAAATATATCCAACAACCTACTGTAACGCAGCCGGTGGTGCCATCTAGGAGAGGAAGTAGGAATCTCAAGTTCTCCGAGTGGCCGCTGGCAGCGCTCTAGCTCTCTCCAGAAGAATCGAGAAAGTTCTAGAAGATTCTCCACCGGTATAAATAGTGGGACAACAAAGAGTCTAGGAGAACGTTACAAACGAAGTCACTAGTTTGTGAAAAGTGTATAAAAAGTGAACAAAGTGAACTTTTGTGGTTTAAACTGTGAATTAATTATTATTGTGTTGTATTTTGTAATTTATTGTGTATAACAATAAATTGTGTTTTCTTTATTGAAGTTTAGAGCATTTTATCTTTACGAACCCACTTAAAACTAGTTGCAGTAGCTAGTTTAGAGGGAAAAACGTTACAATACTATAAGTATCTTGTTGGTACACAACCTGAATGTATTTTATCACAAATTTGTCGATTCCCATATCCTTTAAGATATTTTACCATATATTTCCTGGCCACACTGTCATAATATCTGTGGTAAAGCAACTTTGTTCTATAGGCGTTATAAATTTGGAAAGAAGCAAATGGAAAATTAATTGACAAAAGATTACAAAGTAATATTTTGTTTATTGTTTGTTTCATTTGAAGAAAGTTTACAGTTAGTTATTACAGTAAAAAAAAAAAATACAATAAATAAATACACTGCCCACATTTATACATACGTACATACAAACACACACACACACACACACACACAATACATTGTTCATTTCAAGATTTATAGCTTGTGAAATGTTTCTATATTTAGCTAACGACTGCTAGTGTAGAACCTAAATGTTGCAGCAGAGCATATAGCTGACCTGCCAAGCTGTGTATAGACGCTATGTATTCCAATTTGTAGGTAATAACCTTTTGTAAGACCGACTCACATATATTCTCGCTAGTTTGTAAGTAGTAAGATGGGTGGCGGGAAGCTGGATTGTGTTGTCTATATATATATATATATATATATATATGTGTGTGCGTGTAAGAGTGAGTGTTTTTGTGAGTGTAGCGTTGTTACCAGAAGTCTTTCTACTATAAATTGTATCCCTATGGTATGGCCCCCTAGAGCAGTTGTTTCTCCGCAACGCACATAAAACAAATTTACAGCTGGCGCTTTACCGACTTCCATATTTCCTCTAAGCACACACAAGCCCCTTATACCGCGGGGTTTTTGCTTCCTCCTCCACTGGAATCCTCGTCTTTTATATGAAGGAGAGTGGGGGGGGGAGGAAGGTCTTATGTATTTGCTTGTCGCAAACAATCTTTCTTAAGTGGTGCACCCACGAACACATTCCTCCACTCCTCTACCCAATTCCACGGTTCACCTCTCTCATATACTTTCATAACATAACAACACTACTGATTTATAATATTATTTCTTCATTTTGTGGTTTTTAAAGCAATAATTTCTAACCTAACCAAAATTGCAATATTATTATTATTATTATTTAAAAATAAAAAAATCTGGTGTGAAACATTCACACAACTTTCTCTTATTCCAGTTCTCAAAATTATAATTGATAAATTTTATAGTTTGTGTACCAAATTTAATGAAATTCGTCGAAAACTGAAAAAAAAAAACTGTTCAGTAAAAGCGCACTTCCAGTTTACTAATTTTCTTGAAACTTGGAATTTCGGCCATCTATTTACTTTTAATTAATTTTATTTCGATGATAGAATTGTATAATCAACTATGATAGCATCACTTTAGAGAAAAACATAACCCTACCCCTCCCCTAAAAGTGATCTTAAAAGAATTTGTCCAGAGAAATGTTTCAAATAAAAATTGTAGATCTTTGTATGTGTAGTTTATATAAGAAGTTTTAAGAAAATCGTCCGAGCCATTTTTGACAAAATTTCGAAAAAGTGAATAAATTAATTTACTAAAGTGGTAAAGTTTTTTTTAAAGCATTTTTGGTCATCCGATTTTTGTCAAACTCGGAAATTCTACCACATACTTAATTCTAATTAATATTATTTAGATGATAGCATTGTATAATAAACCTATATAGCACTTTAGAGGAAAACCTAACCCCACCTCTCCCAAAAAACTACCCTTAAATGGATATTTCCGAAGAAATGTTTCAAATAAAAGTTGTAGCTCTTTATATGTGTGGTTGATATAACAAGTTTCAAGAAAATCGTCCGAGCCATTTTTGAGAAAAACGCAAAAAGTAAAAAAAAAAATAACTGGTAAAGTGGTACTTCCGGTGACGAATTTTGACAGATGACCCACTGTCGGATCTCATGGTTTATGAGACCTAAACCACCTAAACGGAATATCAGGTTTGAACTTTCTATGATTGTTCGTTTTTGAGCTATGCTGTTCACACACTCACACATACACAGACACACACACACAGACCATTTTCTAAAAACCACTTTTTTGGACCTAGGGGAACTCAAAACGGATATTTCCAGGGAAAACTCGATATCAAAAATTTGACATGATTACAATACTTCCTCTTACTAAGGAGTAAGAGAAAGTAAAAAATATGTAATTGAAATACGTAAATATTTTATTGAAGTGGAAGTAACCGTTTGGTTTCTAATAGATGGACTTCACCATTGATTAAACAGTCGTAGCAATCTATATCATTTTACAAATTATTTCTTAAAAATGATTATGAACCTAAAAGTGTTACAATTAATGTAATATTTTCTACTAGGGCTTTACCGATCATATTATTATATGTCCGTGACAGACTGAGGCGGAAGTATTTGCGCCAAAAATCAGACAAATGAAGTCTATAGATAATTTAATGGCGGAAAGAAATTCACACAATTAGAAAAATGTGTGTCCAGTTCAACTTCAACTGGAAGTATAGAAATCAAGATCTTGTAATTTTATCCGATAAACAGGCCACCAAGCAATTTCATTGAATGTTGTTGTGGTGGTTGGTTCCGCAGTGCTGGAAAGCATCGGAAGACATTACCAAAATAAACTAGAATGAGTGTATTAAAAAAAATTAAATTTGCACTATTAATAAAGAAATTAGTAATTATTCATATGCATAGAGCAAATACAGTTGATACACTCATTGCTCTGTATAAGTCGTATGTGATTACACTGTTTAACAAAAACATCCCGAAGATGGGCGAACGCCCGAAACCGGTTGATGACCACAAAAAGAAGCAGGCTATCACGGAAAATTTCTCTGAATTGCATTGAGTTCAAGTTTCATAATTTCAAAAAAATGGTATGGACAGATTTTAGGGATTCTGAGGAATCTGCAAACGTTATAGACTGCAATACCATCACTTTTACTATTACCTGCCTTGGGCTGATACATATACCCCCCCTACCTCCACTGTATTTACATTAGGGTTGAATATAAATATCCAAGTAAGCGTATATAGGAAATTTATCACTTTTGTAGTCATTGTAGTTAGAGAAATTATTCATGTCAGTGATTTCACGCCAGATCCCCCCAACCCCCCAACCCCCCAATTTTGAGTGTTGTTAAATAAAATCACAGTGAAGGATTTAATCAATCTAATTCTTGGATACACTCATTAGCACTTCAAAATTCAAACATGTAACTCATTAAAAGTACTCTTTCATTAATTATCATAATTGAATTGTTCCACCTACTACCACTTCATCCACTCATTGTTTACATACTTCATTTTAACACGTGATTTGTCACTTCACAAAATTTTGTGTGTGGGTTATAAATTAAGTTGGATTTATTAATTCATGAACATTTATTTTTGTTTATTATTATTAATATAATATTTAATTTCTTCTTATGCTATTAAATAATTATACTTTCATTAAACACAATTTTTAAAAGTTTACAACTCAAAATAAAATTTTTCGTGGTGTAATGTATTGGTTGGATGATGTGTATTTGTGGTAAGTAGCATGAGCGGTTTCGTATTAGGTCTTGTAAGTATGTTTGAGGAAAATATATAAGTATAAGAATAATTAAGAACACACTGGTAGATTAAATTAAATATATTCTATAAGAGAAATTAAGTTACTTTGAATATCACAATAGCTTATAATAATTTCTTATAATGTAATACTGGTATAGCTCTTATGTTTCCACTTTGATTTCTAGCACAAGTCTGTCTTGAAAAATTCTTCTCTTCTGTCCGTTTAGTGCCTCCCCTGTGAGGAGAAGGGGGCAGTACAATGGCATAAGATTAATTAATCTTTTCCAATAACTGTTTTCTTATACCTGCGTATACCTTTTTGCAAGGGAATTGTCACTATCCTAATTTAATATATATTTTAATATGTTTTGTATCCATCACAGTGGCCATCTGACACCAAAAATTTTATCTAAAATGGGCGATGTTATGGATAAACAGTTAAAATTAAAAAGGAAATTACATGATGCTTAATTTAGATATTATTCTGATAGAAAATCATTGCAGCCAGCGTCTGCAATTGTGGGAAAGAACTCGGAGGCAGAACCGCCCAGACAGCCTCCTCAGTGCACTGCCGTCGTTACAGACAATATGTTGATCACCGGACAGTGAGCTGTAGAGGCTGCTAGGAAGAAAAAAATCTAAGAGTAGCACAGCTGGACCTGAACCCCCGGGTCCTCCGCGTGGGAGTCCTGTACGCTAACTACTTAACACGTCATTCTTTATTAAAAGACACTAAATTCTTTATTGAAAGACATTTACCTAAATTTCTCAGGAACCCTAGCCGAAATGGGTTATTTTTCTTTTTAATTTAAGGCGCGCCAACATCTATGGTCATGGCACCCGGAGCCTTCTCAGTGCTCCAAGTAACTGCATGCAACAGATTACCTCTTGCGGCCATCCGCAGTACTATTTAAAATCAATTTTTTTCCCGAAAAAATGTTTCTAATGAGTTTTTTAAGGATTTTTCCTCAAATTTGAGGTTTCCTCAGATCATGTAAAAAATAAAAAGTAATTCGTATTCGTGTGAAGGGTATTCTATTTTCTGGCCTTCTTTATAAATGATCGAACCATACTAATTTTCTTTTTTCAATTTCTTCTTAGACTGTGCACTTTCTCTCGACGATTTTCCTTATCTCCGAATTCCTCCGCTTCTCTCTTCGGGATTTTTTTGCGGATCGTCTCTAGAAATCCATTTCCGTTGCGGCTAATCTACTTTTTATCCTGTTATTCACTGTCCAGGTTTCTATCGCCCACTGCGAGATGCTCTCTATTATTGCTGTATAGATGTGTCTTCTGGTACCCATCTGGATGTTGCTATTCCATAGTACAGAATTTAACATCCCTATTGCTTTTCTAGCATTTTAATTCTGAAGCCATCCAATTGCAGGTAGGATCCCAAGCAATTAAAACTGGTCACTTTATTTAACATTTTTCCTTCGATCTGGCATTCATTGGTCGGCTTAGCAGTCATATAGCTCGTCTTTTTAATGTTTACTTCAAGCCTCTATTTTCTGTATTCTTTAACCCACTTTCTGGTCATATAATTTATATCAACTTCGTCTTGGCCTATCAGAACCTGATCATCTGCAAAAAGTAGATT
This sequence comes from Triatoma infestans, assembly GCA_011037195.1. Lineage (NCBI taxonomy): Eukaryota > Metazoa > Arthropoda > Insecta > Hemiptera > Reduviidae > Triatoma > Triatoma infestans. Next base: position 28,865 of record JAAEAF010010260.1, read on the forward strand.
AAAGATGTATCGATCTTTCCCAACTTGAACTCCCATTTCTGACAATTTCTAGTCCACAATCTCAAGCACACGTCCAGACAAAATTTTAAAAAGAACTGGCGACATACAACCGCCTTGCAGCAGGCCTTTACTGTTTGAAAAATCTTTCTAAAGTTTGGTGGATCCTATTTTTACTCTGCATTTACTGTCCCTAAATATTTTCCCCGTGTAGGTCCCGGGTTAGAATAGGCCCTCTGTATTCCCTGCCTGTCGTAGAAAGCGACTAAGAGGGAGACCCTGCACTGGACAAGACGTATCTTTTAATAAGATATGTTCTAGTCTTTGTGCGGACACTAAAATCTAGATGCATTTTCCGAACTACTTGCTTCTAGAGACAACGAGGGGAGATTCCTTACTCACAGCCGAGTAAGGAGACTCCTATTTTAGCGTTGGTCTGTGGCGCCTCCATCGCCCACCCTGCGGGGTGTAATCAGCCTCTGGCTCTCCAGGTTGGGGATTCCCTCCCCCAACCCATCCTGATCCTTTCCCCCAGCAGGGTTGCCTGCAAGTATCCTGGGTCACTGCACCCTGTGCTTCAGGCAATGGTCAGGAATCAGTAGATGGAATCTGTAGATCCATCGGGCGTGCGATCAGTCACGCTAGCTCGTTAGAATTGAAACACTGAACTACGGGCGCAAGCTACTTTCCGAGCCAATTGCTTGCAATTGAGGTAAGACTCATAGTGGTCGTGGTTTAGTCAACAACTCCAATTACTGCGGTCATGATTTGAGCGGAAGGAGACTCGCAATATAAAATAAACCCAGGTGCAAGCCCGTAGCTGGAAGCGCATTTGCTAGGTGTGCGCGGTTTACCAGAGCCTGCCAGAGTGTGCCTTCTCTAGCTTCTGGGAGTGAATTGTTTGACCACTATGTGATCACTTTGCGCGCTGGTTGAGCATATCTCAACCTGCCCTTAAATGGGTCAAGCGGGGGAGTGCCAGGGTTCGGCACTTCTGCTATGGCCGGGCATTGCACTAAAAGACCCTTCCATAGTGGTACTTCATCCTCTTGTTAAACGATCCCGTTGCTTGCAAGCGATCCCCCTAGAAAAAATGTTTCGAATAAAAGTTTATGTATGTAAATATATGAAGTTTCAAGAAAACTGTAGAAATCATTTTCGAGAAAAAAAATCGTGAAAGAATTAGGAAGAACTATTCTGTAATTTTGCATTTCCCGTTGTTATATTTTGCCAGAAAACTTTATGGTTGATGCCGGTAGCAGTATCTAAACGAGATGTCAAGTTTGGATATCCGGAAATTTTTAGAGCTATTTTGTTTACAAATATACACACACGCACACACACATATTATATACAATATTGAAATTTTTTATTTTATTTGAAAGGCCCATGTATGCCATTATATATGGAATATAATATCGTTCAAATGTCCCGCCGTGGCTTCTCACGGTGGCACGGATCCGAGTGGTCCAATTTTCAATGACTCTGCCCCATAGATCCGGGGGCTGAATTTCAGCGATGGCGTTGGTTATGTTGACTTTAAGGGTATCGGTTGTTTGCAGCTGATTGGCATAGAACTGCGACTTCAGGAAACTCCACAAGAAAAATTCTAGAGGGATCAAATCGCACGATCTGGGTGCCCAATTCACGACACCTCTTCGAAAGATAACCATACCTTCAAATCGTTCATGCAGAATGTTCATCGTCCGCTGTGTGGCACGTAGCGCGGTCCTGCAGGAACCATCCAGTCTACCTCCATATCGTTCAGTTTGGAGGCCAAAAGAAATCTGTTATCTTCGTTCTGAAGCGCTCGCCGTTGGCGGTGATGGCCTCACCAACGTCGTTTTCAAAAAAAGTACGAACCGATGACACCGCCGGCCCGAAATCCGCACCAAACAGTAACTTTTTGGTGGATGCATTACCACTTGGTTAACCTCGTATGGGTTGGCGTCGTCCCATATACGGCAATGTGCTTCCAAAAATGCGCCACGTCACTAAAGATGATTTTTCGGCCAAAATTGGAGTCCTCTTCCAAACGCTCCGAAGCCCAGTCAGCGAACAAACGGCGTAGTCTATGGTCATTAACTTTGAGCTCCTGGGTCAGTTGGATCTTGTACGGGTGTAGGCCCAAGACCCGAAGCAAAATTCGCCAAGTTGAAGTCTACAAAAGGCCGAGTACTTGTGCAAGGCGAGGAATTGAGTGCCTTGGGTTATTCTGCACACTTTCACGGACCGCGGCAATGTTCTCGACCGATCTGGCGTTCCTTGTGTTGGCCTGATTGTTTACCAAACCGGCCGCGTCGAATTTGGCCACCAAATGTTGGAGAGTCGACTTTGAAGGGCCACCGCATCTGCCATAAAATGGGCGCAACGAGCGCAAACGTTTGCACTAACGAACACTCATTTTGATAATAAAGTTTTATCATTTGGACGTGCTGCTCAATTGTGTAACTTGCCATGGTGATTTGCCATCTGTAACAGAATAATAAACAACAGATTAGAAGATACCACCAAAACAACATGGCCACCACAGGCTGCCCAACATCGATTCGCCTCAATTGAAAAACCATTTGCAAAAAAACATTTTTATAATACTTCCTATTATCAGGATTAAGAGAAATTATTCCTGAATATATTTGTAAAACACTCTTTAGCGAAAACATTGGAATAAAAGCAGAGCCTAACATAGGAAAATAGTGGCTCATATTCAGATAACTCTAATGACCAATAAAATTAAAGTGTATGGTCTTCATCTGTACACGAATGTAAAAATACCAATTTTGAATGTAGATATGAATTTAAATTATAGCTTAAGAGGAAGTCCTATCATATTATTTTTAACCTCTATTTCCTAAATAAACTAAAATCTTTTTTTTAATCCACTAGATATCTTACTTGCTCACAGCAATTATTTACTATATTAAAACTTTACTAGGTAAGATATAGATATTTGATAAAAAATGAATTATGTTTCCTCTCAGTGAAAATAATTAAAAACATTTTATTAAAATTAAAAAATGATACACGTTGTGATAATTTGTCGTATTTATAAGATGAGTTTTGATTTTTTTTGAAAAAAGCTTTTAAAAGCTTTTCCAAAAAGGTGTGCGCTTTAATTAGGAGACTAACTACGTAAAAATTCCATATTGTTAGCTATCTAGCAGCCAGTTTTTTTGGGCCTATAACCACTAGACTAGGAGCTTTTTAAATTAGGATGTCGATGCAATTGAAGCTAGGGCAATGATTTCCTAACTTATTGATCTGATGATTACCTTCGAAGGTTCCTCGAGAACTGTACGACCGTATACTGCTTGTATTTTTAAAATTGTATTTTTCATGAACAAATTATGGGGAGTCTGTTTTTGTGTCTTGTTAGAAGGTCACATCTTCCTGAGTTTAAACTCTAAAAGTTTGCTTTTTGTGTGTTTGTGTTTAAATTTACGTGAACAGAATATCTCAAAAAAAAAAAAAAAAAAAATTATCGAGATCTCAAACTTGGTAATACTGTTTAGGTACTGCCACTGCAACTGACATGAAAGTTTTTTTGGCAAAATCTATCAACCGAAAATGTATCTTTACTAATTTTTGATTTTTGTTTTATTTTGTTTTACTTTCTCTCTTATTCTTCCTAGTAAGAGGAAGTATTGTAATCTTGTCAAATTTTCGATATCGATTTTTCACCGGAAATATCCGTTTTGAGGGCGACCTCCTGACTCAAAAGTGGTTTTTAGCAAATGGACAGTGTGAGTAAGTGTGTATATATGTATGTACGTATGTAAAACAGCGTAGCTCAAAAATGAAAAAAATTGCAGTAAGTTCAAACTTGATATTCCGTTTCGGTATCACGATAGGATTCAACAATACGTTATCTGTTAAAATTCCTCAACCGGAAGTACCACGTTACTGAATTATTTTTTTTTTTTTTACTTTTTTGCAATTTTTTTTCAAAAATGGCTCCAATGATTTTTCTTTGAACTTCATATATCAACTACACATATAAAGATGTATAATTTTTATTTGAAACATTTCTTCTGGTAAACTCATTACGCGAATTATGAGATTCTGGCGGAAGGGTAAGGTTATGTTTACCTCTAAAGTGCCATCTTAGTTGATTATACAATTCTACCATCTAGACAAAATTAATTAGAAATAAATAGATTGTCAAAATTCCGAGTTTCACGAAAATCAGTAAACCGGAAGTGTGTTTTTACTGAACAATTTTTTTCAGTTTTTGTGATTTTTCTACATAAAAATACCAACGAATTTCGTTAAATTTGTTATACTAACTTATTGAAAACTGGAGTAAGAGAAAGTTGTGTGAGTGTTTCACTCAAGATTTTTTATTTAGTTTTACTCAATTTTTTAGAAAACGATACTAACGATTTGCTGTAAATTTCATATTATTATTATTGTCTGTGGGATAGAGACCAAGACCCCGCCGTATGCTATCCAAAGCCCTTCTTGGCCCCATTATAGCTTCCCAAAAATATCGGAGCTTTCTCAGTGCACTGCGGCCTCCGGACAGTGTCCTCCCGTCACAGTCCAACACTGTCCATCACCGGGCAGTGAGCTGTAAGGGGCTTGTAGGAAGAAAAAAATCTAAGGGACAGCAGCTGGAGTCGAACCTACGACCTCCGCGTTGTTAGTCCAACGCGCTACCACTGAGCTAATCCTTCTCTATAAATTTCATATACTATCTACACATATACTATGTGCACTTTTATTTGTAATATTTTCCAGAGGAAACTGATTTTTTTATTTTTTTTATTAATATACATTACAAACATTAGTATATAACCTACATTCCAAATTTAAAGACAAATCGGTTAACCGGAAGTGCAGATTCTAGTTATTTTTTGGAATTTGCTCCAAAACGACTATAAATGATTTGCTTTCAAATGCAAACTGTACAGATATAAAACTATCACTTCTTTTGTGTGTGTGTGTGTGTGTGTGTGTGTGTGTAATATTCTTCCGAAAAAATTAATTTTTAGATCGTTCAGCGGAATTTGTGGTATATGGGATTAGTTCAATGTCAGTGGCTTTTTCTTCTGGACCACAATGCCCACAATGAAACACATATATATTTATAATGTAACTGGGTAGGGACTTCTCATCTCACCACCTCTTATATTTATTTGAATATTTTATGATAATTTACCGACAGTGAGTGTTTCACAGCTGATTCCCCCTCCCCTACTCACTGATAAACCAAGACAAAAGCAATGAATCAAGTCAAAACCCTCCAACTTCCTAACCTAAACATGATAAATATTTTTACAAAGTTAGATTTAACAAAAAAAAAAGTAAAAAAAAAAAAAGTTAAGTGAACCACTCCTTGGTCATAAAATACATTCCTGTCCACCAGGAAGTAACAATGGCGATACGCTTATATTTATGTTATTTGGTGGTTGCTGGAGCTACTAAATTATATCGTATTAAGTATATGTTGAAAAGGTTGGGCTTATTTTTATTTTTTATTTTTTTTATTTTTTCTCATATGTCACCTTTCTCCCAATTTTTTTTATTTTTTATTTTTTTTTTAACAACATCCTTTTAAAGAATGAAAGAGATGACTGGAGGAGAAAAGAGAAGAGACGACAAATCCAAAACTGGTAGGATGAGAAGGAGAAAGGAAAGAGTATATAGCGGTTTATTAGGAGAATGGAACAGACAAGACGAACAGATAAAAACACACACTCACACACACATTTACACACCACATATATATATTTATATATAAAACTGTTATGGTATAATGTCGCCTGGAATCAAAGCTCATAATATATGGGTTGTAAGGCAGTTAATAGGCTAACGTTAGCATAATCTTGATAAATGTCGACTAAGATAAATTAGAATAATATATTTTTTTTTTTTAAGACATGGCTACTAATTTGTTTCTTCTTACATATTATACATACACACACATCTACTACATCCAAATCTGTACATAAACACACAAACACATACATACGTATATATATAATCACACAAACAAATATATGTATACACATATTTATTTAAATACCCACACAAAAACACATAGCTCTTTACTTACTAAGAGATTTCTTCAACAATAAGAAATAATAACAAATTAATTTTATTTTCTGATTTCCACACCATGAATGGTGGCCGGGGGCAGACTGTGGACATATTACTACTGATGTGGACACAACTATCAATAATTTAAATGTATAGAGAGAGAGAAAGAAACAGAGCGCGTATGTGTGAGTGAAAGAATTAAATTAAAATCACATCGGAGTTTCTTTTATTTAGTTTAACATAGATTTAATGTTTATTATTGAATTTGAACATAGACTAACATTCAATCATTTTAATCGATACGAAGACCAATTATCTTTTACCATATGTGTTTACAAATATATATAAATACTGAAAATTATATAAATTAAAAAAAAAAAAACCTGCCCGTTTCTAATTTATTTAATTAAATACAGAATAAAAATGACATTCTGTTTAAAATAAAGGCTATCTGTATAAAAATGTGAACAAATCGACTAATAAAAAAAAAAAAATGAAGGTCTAAACAACATATATATACATATCTTTTAAGAAGTTAAAGAAAAGATTCATTTTGTTTGTTTACAAAATGGGAAACAGACACGTAATTCAATCAATCAATTTCCGGTCCAAAAAAAGAAATTGCTTTGATATTTTCTCACGCCATTTCCTCTTTCCGCAGTTATTACAAAAAGTAATGTAAATCTCTATAGTGCGGAATATTCACAGGACTTCCTCTTAATAAACAAAATTTCTTTAAAAATTGCAACGTTTATAATATTTAATTGGGCTGGTCATAAATTAACAAAAATCTGGTGTGAAACACTCACACAACTTTCTCTTACTCCAGTTCACAAAATTATTATTGACAAATTTTATACTCTGTGTAACAAATTTAATGAAATTTGTCGAAAACTGAAAGAAACTATCCAGTAAAAGCGCACTTCCGGTTTACTGATTTCCTTCAAACTCGGAATTTTGGCCATCTATTTATTTCTAATTAATTTCATTTGGATGATAGAGTTGTATAATCAAGTATGATGCCACTTTAGAGGAAACTGTAACTCTACCCCCTCTCCTAAAGTGCCCTTAAATGAATTTTTCCGGAAATTGCGGGGCTATTTTTGAGAAAATCGCGAAAAAGTGAAAAAAATCATTTAGTAAAGTGTTAAAACAAAAGCACTTCCGGTTATCCGATTTTCCTCAAACTCGGAATTTCAACAACATATTTAATTCTAATTAACATTATTTAAATGATCGAATTGTGCAATAAACTGAAATAGCACTTTAGAGGAAAACCTAACCCCACCCTCCCCCAAAAGTGCCCTTAATTGAATTTTTCCAGAGAAATGTTTCGAAAAAAACCCAAAAAAGTTAAAAAAACTACTAGTAAAGTGGTATTCCGGTTGAGGAATTTTGACAGATACGCACGTCAGATCGGTATCGTGATACCTAAACGGAATATCAAGTTTCAGCCTACTACGGTTTTTTCGTTTTAGAGCTAGCTGTTCACATAAGACACACACCCGACACACACACACAGACGCACAACACACACACAGACCATTTGCTAAAAACACTTTTTTGGACTCAGGGGACCTCAAAACGGATATTTCCGGTGAAAACTCAATATCGAAAATTTGACACGATTACAATACTTCCTCTAAGGAGAAAGAGAATGTAAAAAAGAATTAATAAACCAAATAAAATATTGCTTGGTTTACACAATAAATGACATTAAAAATAATAGTTTCATGAAAAATAAAATTAAAATAAGAAAAAACAAGCACTATATATCGTATAGTTTTCAAGGGGCCATCCTCAAGTTAATCAGTTATCAGGTCAAAAAGTTTGGGAATCATTGACCTGAGGACAATTCCATCGACTTTCTAATTTGAGAAGCTCTGGTCTAGTAGTTATAGTAGAAAGCTGGCAGCTAGGCAACAACTAAGGAATTTTTATTTAGTTGTATCTAAGGTTATAAAGCACAACGCTCAAGCTTTATTTAAAAATCCAATGAAAAGCTTTTTCTTTCAAAAGCTTTTTATAAAAAAATACAACATACAATCAAGTAAATGTTAACGCAATGTGTATGTATCATTTTTATTTTATAATATTTTTTTATTTTATTTTCATTGAGAGGAGACATAATTAATTCATTTTGTATGAAAGATAGTGGTAGTAAAATAGTAATATAATAAACAGGGAAAGGATTAGCTCAGTGGTAGCGCGCTGGACTACCAACGCGGAGGTCAAAGGTTCGAGTCCAGCTGTTGTTGTTGCTCTAAGATTTTTTTTTCTTCCTAGGAACCTCTTACAGCTGAAAGTCCAGTGATAGACAGTGTTCGTCTGTAAAGCGGCCTCTACACGGTCAATAATATTGACAATACTTTAGAGTATTGACAATAATATTGACCATGTAAGGTGAAAAAATTGCATTGACGGTCGGTATTGACAAGAGTATTGATGAAATCAGGATTTTCTGATTTTCGTGAATCAATACTGAGAAGTGGAGGGGATATTGACAATAATATTGACCGTGTAAGGGCGGCGCCAATATTTCCATCAATACTCAGTTCAATACTACTAAACAACGTTACTAACCTATACAAAACAAAAGTGATACTATTATAATAAAAGATACTATAACACTTATATTTTATACCTTTCTTAAAGGTGATTGCAAGTTTTATTATCTTATTATTCTGATTAATATACAATTTATGTAGTCAATTGAATTTTCTCTTCATTATTACAGTTAAATTCAACAGAGTTTCAAGTTTCTATTATTATCAGCGTTGCTGATACTTGTTGGGGATATTATTACTGAAAACTTTAAATCTTCAAAGTTTCTGCCTGTGGCCAAGTACCTAAGGGTTAAGGCAAATCTTTCCCTAACACTTATGCTTTCTCTCGAGTTTCTGTCCTGTCTCTTCAGAAATGGTTCAACCAGCTGAACAATTTGTTTGTGCTAATTTCCATCAGAAGCACTAAATGAGAATATTCATTTCTTTTCTTTAACCACTCTTTCATCCACTGTTTGCGTTTCACTTTATGAGTAGTGCCAAACGCCAAAATAATGGCTAAGCAAGCTTTTGTAAGATTATTAATTTTTTAAGAGAAAAAAAACAAACAAAAGTAACGAGTACAAACACGTAAATTCACTCTCCTAGTGGCAGAAGTAGTAATGAGCACAGTTATTGACAAAAGTATTGACAATAATATTAATCGTGTTAGGTTATGAAGTATTGAGACTGGTTAGCACGAGTATTGATTGGTTATATTGTCAATACTGATATTGAAAATATTATTGACCGTGTAGAGGCCGCTTAACGAGAGAACACTGTCCGGGGTCGGCTTTTAAATATTAAAACAATATTTTAGTTTACTTAGGAAATAGAGGTTACAAATAATCTGATAGGAGTTTTTCTCATGCTATAATTTAAATTCAATTTGAGATCATATCTTCATTTAAATCTGGTATTTTTACATTCGTGTAGAGATGAGGATCATATATTTTAGTTTTATTGGTCATTAGAGTTACCTGAATATGGACCACTATTTTCCAATGTTAGGCTCTGCTTTTATTTCAATGTTTTCACTAAACAGTGTTTTACAAACATATTCAGTTATAATTTCTCTTAATCTTGGATAAGAGGAAGTATTGCAATCGTGTCAAGTTTTCGAAATTTAAGTTTTCAACGGTTGTTTTCAGGTCCCCGTGAGTAGGTACGGGAAAAAGAGTTTTTGGGAAATGTTTGTATAATGTATATATGTATTCTAACGTTTTTCTCTCTAAACTAGCTACTGCAACTAGTTTTAAATGGGTTCGTATAGATAAAATACTCTAAACTTCAATAAAGAAAACACTCAATTTATTGTTATACACAATAAATTACAAAATACAACACTTAATAATAATTACTTCACAGTTTAAACCACAAACCACAAAAGTTCATTTTGTTCACTTTTCACAAACTAGTGACTTCGTTTGTAACTGGAAAACTCTCTGAACTCTCTGCGGTCCCACTATTTATACCAGTGGGGAATCTTCTAGAACTTCCTCGATACTTCTAGAGAGAACTAGAGCGCCGCCAGCGCTTCCTGCGGCCACTAAGAGAACCTTAGGTACCTGCCTTCTCTTCTAGATGGCACCATTGGCTGCGTTACAATATATATATAAATGTGTATGTGTGGGTCTGTGTCTGTGTAAGTGTATGTATGAACAAAATATCTCCAAAAATTTCAGCGTATCCAAACTTATTATCCCATTTAGATTCTACCACCGTGAACTTCAGTTTGAAGTGTTTAGAAGTGTTTAAATACCAAATCCATGCATATTGGACATCATACAAATTCGTTCGTGAATGAACATGTAATATGTCCATGTGCAGTACGTGAACACATCGTGCCATATCGGGCGAGTGTTGGTGTAGTGGTTATGAGCATGGACTTGTAAACTGGGAGGTCCCCAGTTCGAGTTTCCCATATAACTACTAAATTTAATATTGGTTTAAAAAATATTAATAGTAAAAGTATGTGCTTCCGCCTCCGTTCACGTCACCAAATTTAGAAGTTGTAGACGTTAATCCCGCCAGGAAAAATAAGCATACTTTTACTTGCATTTTACTACTACCGCTTCGGGCAGCCACGAAGATTTCGCGCAAAATGCAATCAGCCGTGTTTTTCTTGAAAAAGTTCCAACAATTTCGTTTACATACATAATCACTTATTTTAAACATTAGCTTTACATCACTTATTTTAGGAACAGAAGCTTTAAGCTTTCCTCATCTTAAAGTAAATACCACATCCGTACAATGTATTGTTTTATCATCTATATAATATTAATTTGTATTAGAAGCTGGTTAGTATTACAAATTTGATGAAAATCGATTGATCGAAAGTTTGCAATTTTACAAAAAAGGGTTGTTTTTTCAGATTTTTTTGTAATTGTTTCGAAAAAGATGGGACACACTTCGCTGAACCGTCAACATAAATATGTGTTCAGGTGGGGTTGGGATACCAGCTGTCAATTGTTTCAATGGATGTAATTTAAATGGATTTTTCAATTTATTGTAATTTAAAATGAGCTGCCCTGTTGGGGGATTATCTGGGAACTGATGAGAAACGGGATGGGAAGTTTAAAACAAACTCGTGTAAGTCCCCTTCAACGTCTCAGTCTTAGAGTGAAAAGTATCTTGCATAAGAAATTTTTACTTTCTCTTACTCCTAGTAAGAGGAAGTATTGTAATCGTGTCAAATTTTCGATATCGAGTTTTCACCGGAAATATCCGTTTTGAGGTCCCCTGATTCCAAAAAAATGGGTTTTAGCAAATGGTCTGTGTGTGTGTGTGTATGTGAACAGCATAGCTCCAAAACGAAAAACCGCAGAAAGTTGAAACTTGATATTACGTTTAAGTATCACGATGGGATCTGACGGAGCCGTTATCTGTCAAAATTCCTCAATCGGAAGTACCACTTTACTAATTGTTTTCTTTACGTTTTTGCGATTTTTATAAAAATGACTCCGACGATTTTGTTTAAACTTGCAATATCAACTACACATACAAAGAGCTACAACTTTTATTTGAAACATTTCTCTGGGAAAATTCATTTAAGAGCAATTCTGTGGAAGGAGTAGAGTTAGGTTTCATCTTAAATCCTATTTCAGTTTATTCGACAATTCTATCATCTAAATAATGTTAATTAGAATTAAATATGTTGTTGAAATTCAGAGTTTCAAAAAAAAAACGGATAACCGGGAGTTCGTTTACATTACCACTTTACTAATGATTTTTTTCACTTTTTCGCGATTTTCTCAAAAATGGCTCCGACGATTTTCTTGAAACATCGTATATAAACTAAACATGCTAAGATCTGCAAATTTTATTTAAAACATTTCTCTGGGAAAATTTATTTAAGGGCACTTTTAGGGGAGGGGTAGGGTTACAGCTTCCTCTAAAGTGGTATCATAGTTGATTATACAATTCTATCATCCAAACAAAATTAATTCAGAAATAAATAGATGGCCAAAATTCCAAGTTTTTAAGATAATTAGTAAGCCGGAAGTGCGCTTTTACTGAACAGTTTTTTTTGTTTTTTTTAATTATCGACGAATTTCGTAATATTTGTTACACAAACTATAACATTTGTCAATTATAATTTTGAGAATAGGATTAAGAGAAAGTTGTGTGATTGTTTCACACACAGATTTTTGTATAAATATGTGTGTGATTTGAGGTATGGTTGGGAGTCTCAGAAAAAGTGATTATCATAATATCAGGTTAGAATACCACGCAGGGTTGGATATCTTTTCAAATGACAAACAAAATAGTTTGCACGTTTAAATTTTTTTAAAAAGCTATTATTAAATCATTAGGAAATATATTTTAGATTACATAATTCGGTATATTGATTCGGCTAAAGTAATATAATGTAAAAAATAATCGAAAGTCATAAATTATTAATATATATATTTTATAACTATCAATAAATATAAATCCTTCTATTGGGTAATTTGAAATTTATTGAATACGATAATAATCACTATATTATTAGTTAATAATAATTAATGTATTAATGCATTTTTAAAAAATATTGGAAATTGCAATATTTTAAATCTATAAAAAAAATGGAAATGTTAGTATAATTTTCATGGCATGTTAATATAGCTACAGGATTTCATCACGTCTACTAAAATATTCTAATAAATATACAACACTAAAGTTTGTGTATCAATAAATCAAATCGGTTATTACTGGCGGGATAGCGGAGCTAGGGGGGAATATATCTTTGCCACGTAATTTTTTTTTTTTTTTTTCCTATTTATTTATTTATATGCCAATAAATTTTATATTACCTATATATCAGTTAAGGTCGATTCAGACATCAAGATAAGTTATAATGGGTACTATTTATATATATATATATATATTTTTGTATTTTATATCATAAGGAAGCTTAAAAGATACTAGGAAAGTAAGCATATAATTTTTATTTTAATTGATTGCTATCATTTTTACAGGTAAATTATTGTACTTTTTTCATTTTAAAGGTGATAATTTCATCAGTTATATATAAAAATAATAAAAAAATATTTTAGTCATTATTATTATTATTATTATTATTATTATTATTATTATTTTTATTTTTACTTTCTCTTACTCCTCCTAGTAAGAGGAAGTATTGTAATCGTGTCAAATTTTCGATATCGAGTTTTCACCGGAAATATCCGTTTTGAGGTCCCCTGAGTCCAAAAAAGTGGTTTTTAGCGAATGGTCTGTATGTGTTGTGTGTGTGTGTCTGTGTGTGTCTATGTATGTGAACAGCATAGCTCAAAAACGAAAAATCGCAGAAAGTTCAAACTGATATTACGTTTAGGTATCACCATGGGATCTGACGGTGCGTTATGTGTCAATATTCCTCAACCGGAAGTACCACTTTACTAGTTGTTTTTTTTACGTTTTTGCAATTTTCTCAAAAATGGCTCCGAAGATTTTCTTTAAACTTATATATCAACTACACATACAAAGAGCTACAACTTTTATTTGAAACATTTCTCCAGGAAAATTCATTTAAGGGCACTTCTGGGGGAGGGGTGGGTTAGGTTTTCATCTTAACTGCTGTTTCAGTATATTAGACAATTCTGTCATCTAAATAATGTTAATTAGAATTAAATATGTTGTTGAAATTCCGAGTTTGAAAAAAAATAGATAACCGGAAGTGCGTTTTTACTGAAATATAATTTTCAGTTTTCTGGTATTTTCTCGAAAATGGCTCCAACGATTTTCTTTAAACCAGCGTTGTTAACTATACATATAAAGAGCTACAACTTTTATCTGAAACTTTTCCCCTGATAAATTCATTTAAGGGGACTTTTGGGGAGGGGGGTTATGTTTTTCTTTAAAATGCTACCACAGTTGATTATACAATTCTGTCATCCAAATTGAAATAACTAGAAATTAATATATGACCCAAATTCCGAGTTTCAAGGAAATTAGTAAACCGGACAGTTTTACTGGACAGTGTTTTCACTTTTCGACGAATTTCATTAAATTGTAGTACACTAACTATAAAATTTGTCAATTATAATTTTGAGTACTGGAGTAAGAGAAAGTTGTGTGAGTGTTTCACACCAGATTTTTTTTTGCTTCATTATCTAGGAAATGTTGTATAATGTAAAATATTTTTCTACAGTTTGATTGGGTTGGGTATTTTTTAAACCAAATTTACAGCCAGCTTTTTCTTTTTATTCAGTATTTGATTTTACATTCGTCAGGTTTGGTTTTTAGCTTTACGTTTCGACAATTATTTTGCCATTTTTCAAAAGCTTTTGTACTAATGTCTGTAAAATGATATTAAAATTTTTTTTACAAATATATAAGTTATTTTATATTCTATAAACTGTATAATGTTACATTATTTTATATTATACTTCCACAAATGAAAAAACTTACCTTGACTAGTGCTTCTTGCTGACTACTTTTGAAATTAACTGCATGTACTTCTGTTAGTTCTTTTGTTTTACTTCGAGAGGATTCATTAAGAAATTTAACCGAAAATGATTTTACTTTGAAATTGTTGTTATCTGTGGTAATATTACAAATCAGATTTAATGTATGTTTTATTGTTAGAAATTTCTGAAGTATCGTGTGAAAAACTCTGATTTTTTGCTTACTGAATTTGAGTTTGAGATTAAGAGATCTAGCCGAAAAAGATTTTACTTGAAAATTATTTTTGATCTGTCCCTTTTTTTTTTCCCCCTTTTTAAAAGTTATTAATATCTATTACTGTATTGGAGATTTTAAATGAGCGATGTTCATGGATAATTTTTTTCAAACTGGTGCACGTGCTGATGTTAGAAAGCTTTCTCATTACTAAGTTTCTTGCAATTTTTGGCTGTATCTTTTGTTGTTATTGAATTTGAGTTTCACCCACATTTGCAGCCATATTTGGGTCAACTTCAGTAATAGATATAATAACTTTTAAAAAGGGGAAAAAAAAGGACAGGATCAAAAATAATTTTCAAGTAAAATCTTTTTCGGCTAGATCTCTTAATCTCAAACTCAAATTCAGTAAGCAAGAAATCAAAGTTTCACATTATACTTCAGAAATTTCTAACATTAAAACATACATTAAATCAAATTTTTAATATTACCACAGATAACAACAAATTTCAAAGTAAAATCATTTTCGGTTAAATTTCTTAATGAATCCTCTCGAAGTAAAACAAAAGAACTAACAAAAGTACATGCAGTTAATTTCAAAAGTAGTCAGCAAGTAGCACTAGTCAAGGTAAGTTTTTTCATTTGTGGAAGGATAATATAAAATAATGTAACATTATACAGTTTATAGAATGTAAAATAACTTATATTTTTGTAAAAAAAATTTTAATATCATTTTACAGACATTAGTACAAAAGCTTTTGAAAATGGCAAAATAATTGTCGAAACGTAAAGCTAAAAACCAAACCTGACGAATGTAAAATCAAATACTGAATAAAAAGAAAAAGCTGGCTGTAAATTTGGTTCAAAAATACCCAACCCAATCAAACTGAATAAGAAATGCAGCCAATAAATAAGAGAAAAACAAGATATTTTTCTACAGTTTTATGAAATGTATTGAAAGAGTTTTTTTTAGGAAGGGTGGGGACATCCTAGAATATTAAATTGTATTAAAATTATAACTATCTGTATCATTTCTTGGGGAAGATAGATAAGAGTCATAATAATTAGGTAGTATAATAATTGTGGTGGTGGTTGGTTCCGCAGAGCTGGAAAGTGTGATGATGGATGCAAGAAACATAAAAATATATTAATTGAAAGAAAAATCAAAAATATCACGAATATGTGACAATTACCTTGCAAAAGGACGTTTCAGGTAGAAAAGTACAGTTATTGGAAAAGTTGATCAACCTTAATTGCATTGTACTACCTACCCCCTTCTCCTCACAGGGGAGGAACTGAACGAACAATCAGAAGACATTCCTTCAAGTCAGATTTGTTGTAGACACCTAGGAGAACACATCAGAACTGTACCAGTTTTAAGTTATAACATAAGAGTTTATTCCAGTTAAATTCATTATACTTATAAGCTTATTATTGTGATATTTTAAAGTAACTTAATTTCACTTAGAGAATATATCTATTTTAAAAAACAGTGGTGCTCTCTTGATTATTACTAATAATTCCATCTCAAACATACATACAAGCCCTTTTACAAAACCGCTCGTGCTACTACAACACAACACAACACACATCCAATTACATTTCAAAAGCATCAGAGATATTTTCCGTGGTAGCCTGCTTCATTTTGTAGTCATCGACCGATTTCGGGCGTTCGCCCATCTTCAGAATGCGTTTGTCCTGGCAGTGTGACAACACAGACATGCACAGAGCAAATTCAGTTTACTTAATTTTATTCTTTTCAATTCATTTAATTTTATTATTTTAATCGCTTAATTTTAAATTATGTTAGCTTAAAATCGTTATTTAATTAAATTTTAAAGTTATTCTGATTATTTAATTATTCAAGTGAATCTCCCTCCAACAACAGAGTTTAAAAATTAGACCCCCACGTGTTGTTTCCATTTTAAGGAAAATTTGCCCCTTTAACAATCTAAACACGTGTTCCTTTCCCACCCAGCTACCATGACCATACCTGCCTTTCACCGGGTTTAAGAGTTTAGTTTTAAATACAATTAAAAAGACCAGTCAGTGTATAAACTGAATTTGCTCTGTGCATGTCTGTGTTATCACACTGTCTGACAAACGCATCCTGAAGATGGGCGAACGCCTGAAACCAGTCGATGACCACAAAATTAAGCAAGCTACCACGGAAAATGTCTCTGCTAGTATAATGATAACAATAATAATAATAAAATTGTTCATTCAGCGATCAGGACTCTGTACGGCCATTGGTACCATCACTCCTTATTATAGATATAAGCCCCTTGAATTTCTTCAGATGAAAGGAATACAGATTTATTGGGATACCCAAATGATCGCATACAGATCGGCTCCGAATAATAAGCTTTGATATTCACCGTGCTAGATCTGGGAATGAAGACCGGTAGAATAATTGATGTAGCGATCCCCTTGGACGAAAATTTGCAAAAAAAAAAAAAACGCGCGGAGAGAAAATCAGAAAGTACCAAGAGCAGGGGATTGAGTTAAAACAGATGTATACGCTGGAGAGGGTGGAGGTCTAACCAATCGTCATCTCGGTGAATGGTTTAGTGCCCAAAGCCACTGTAGAATGACGTAAAGGCTCTCGTACACCCTGTTGAGAATCTGCTAGAGGCACCGAAGTCGGGTCCTCCTTGAAAATTCAAGGATAATTCGCAAAATCTAACATCAGAACTAAAATTTATTTATTTATAATCATATTCATTTTATTTGCTTGTTTAGATCCCTCCATTTTTTTGTTTTTATACAGATACATAAATGAATGGAAGGTTGCAGCATGCTGCCCCATCCATTATTGTTCAATTTCCGCAAGTGCGTGATGGAGCTACAAATAGGTAATAATAATGATGATGATAATAATAATAATAATAATAATAATAATAACATTGATCTAACCAATTATATAAAAGTATTTGTTGACTGTTGATGAATTATGTTATGAAGAAATTTGGTGACGATCGGTGAAGAAAGAAACATTCAATGTTATGCCAACGTTTCGACAGAGTTTCTGTAGATGATTTAACACAAGCCATTAGTATCTTTTATTTTTATTTTTTTTATTGATGTTTCAGTACTGAAAAATTTTTTTTGTAAGTTTTAAAGTTCTACTCTAATTCTATTTTTTCACAACATCAAGACTATCTACCTATATATTGAAGCCTTGATAAAGATAGTGGATAATGATAAGTCTAATTGTAGAGGATAAGCTTATTTTCTGGTAAAAGACTCGATAAACTGTGGCAATGGCATCTCGGACAAGCAATGGTATGAATGACTATTTTCAATAAATTAACGTGCAATTACTTTTGAAGCAATTAAAAGAATCTTTGTAGATATTAAAAAAAAAAAAAACATGGCGCAACAGACGGCGATATATTGGGAGACTAAGTGGTAAGCACGCCGTAGTTCCTTCGCCGTTTAGTTCTGACCTTAGCTACCTAGGTGCGCTACTAACTGTAGCTTCCCAATTTTTATCACACGATGCCGGGACAACCCGACTTTGCCCTCACTGGAATCGAACCCTGAATTCTCGCACGAAAGGCGAATGCGCTAGCCACTAGAAACCAACGCGCTTTGACGTAGACATTTAACACTTATTAATTGAAGAAGACACCAAAAGTAAAAATTATGGAAATGACGAAAGTATTTATCAACAAATCAAATTAATATCTTTTAATTAATTTGCTGACAATTAATATGGTTGCTGATTAGAAAGTAATTTTAAATTAAATAAGCTCCAATAAAACTTTAGTTATAAAGAGGTGAAATGTATAAGCTGAAAATTAAGTCATCACTCTTCTGGTGTTAAAATGTTTGAAAGTAATGTAAAGAGCGTTAAAATATCCAATGTAAGCACATTCCTTTAGTGTAGTATCATCTAGAAGTGTCAGCAATTCTCTTCTTCACACTCTTCAGACTTTACAAACTTTACTAAGAGAATTTTAAGAGAAGCAAGCCAGTAAAGGAAGGAGATTCCTGTGTTGTATTAAACAACTCACACGGCAATATACACTTCAACTTACATACACACACACACACACACACACACTTAAACACGATTGAGTCAGACTCATTTCTAATATCTATCAGCGCGTTCTTGTCATTCTTTTAAGGAATCTCGTAGGGGGGGAAGAGGGGTATGAGTGCAGATCATGGCAGAATAGTCACTAGTTACTTACAAATTGTAGTCAACAATAACACTAATTTACCTTGGACTTAATGTATGCCTTAACTGGTACACCTTTCCATTCATTTTGACGTTCTCTAACAGGTGTAAGGGAAATTTTGGTATTTTTTTCAGTTTCCGAATCTTCGTACACTCTCTCTTTCTCTCTACACATAAATGCCTATCACTTTTATTTGTGGCATTTTTACAGGAAAATTGACAAGTGCGTTTTTACTGAACAGTTTTCTTCTCTTTTTTTTGCAATTTTCATTGTAAAAACACCGACAAATTTTATTAAATTTGATATACTAACTATAAAATTTGAAAAATCACAATTTTAAAAACTGGAGGAAGAGAAAGTTGTGTGAGTGTTACACACCAGATTTTTACTTTCTCTTACTCCTAGTTAGAGGAAGTATTGTAATCGTGTCAAATTTTCTATATAGAGTTTTCACCGGAAATATCCGTTTTGAGGTTCCCAGAGTCCAAAAAAGTGGTTTTTCTAAAATGAACGAAAAATTGCAGAAAGTTGAAACTTCATATTCCGTTTCGGGATCACGATAGGATTCAACAGTACATTATCTGTCTAAATTCCTCAAACGGAAGTACTACTTTACTGATTTTTTTTTTTGTTTATTTACTTTTTTGCGATTTTCTCAAAAAAGGCTCCAAAGATTTTCTTGAAACTTCATATATCAACTACACATACAAAGAGCTACAACTTTTATTTGAAATATTTCTCTGGGAAAATTCATTTAAGGGCAGTTATGGTGGAGGAGTGGGGTTAGGTATTCATCTTAAGTACTATTTCAGTTTATTCGACAATTCTATCATCTAAATAATGTTAATTAGATTTAAATATGTTGTTGAAATTCCGGGTTTGAAAAAATCGGATGACTGGAAAGTACGTAAAAAATCATTTAGATTTTTTTCACTTTTTTGCGATTTTCTCAAAAATAGCTTTGATGATTTTTTTGAAACCTTCTATATAAATTACACATACAAAGACGTACAACTTTTTTCTAAAACATTTCTCTCGGAAAATTCATTTAAGAGCACTTTTAGGAGAGGAATGGGGTTATGATTTTCTCTAAAGTGCTATCATAGTTGATTGTGTAATTCTCTCATCTAAACAAAATTAATTAGAAATAAATACATGGCCATAATTCCGAGTTTCAAGAAAATTAGTAAACCGGAAGTGCGCTTTTACTGAACAGTTTTTTTTTAGTTTTTGACGAATTTCATTAAATTTGGTTTACTAACTATATAAATTGTCAATCAAAATTTTGAAAACTGGAATAAGAGAAAATTGTGTGAGTGTATCACACCAAATGATCAACACGATATGCGCAGTATTAGGAAAGTTAGGCAAAGTCTACGGGATGATGCCTTTGAGAAATGGGCGAACTGTAGATGGCAGGGCATCGGGGTTCGTCACTACCGCGATAACCCGAAAAGTAACCAGTTCTTTTTCAGCAAGACGCTTCTCTCAGAATCCGAGTGGACCAACGCCCTTAAGCTGAATGTTAACTATGCTCCGTTGCGTGGTGTTCCCGGAGTTGGTGGTCAAACCGTAGGAGATATTGGGCCCCTCTGCCGTAAATGCGGCAGAGAGAACGAAACACCTTCCCATGTGTTAGGTAGCTGCCCGGACAATATGCTCCTTGTGACGCGCCGCCACCATAACGCCAAGCATAGGGTCATGGAGCTTATGGCTAAGAAGGGCTACACGTGCCTTGAGGAGGTATACGCGGTTGACGATGATGGTTTGCACCAGGTATGCCGACATCGTTGCCTTCCATCCGAATAAGAAGCTTGCCTGGATTATAGATCCCACTATTCGGTTTGAGAATAACAGTGATGACCAGGCCGAGAAAATTGATAAAGAGAAGCAGAGCATATACAGTAAATGTATAGCTTACTATAAAGAAAGGTTTCGCGATGGGTATGGTGAGAGAGAATTCCGTGTCCGTGGTCTGTGGTTTGGATCCCGAGGCACTATACCGAGGTTGACAGGTCAATTTTTTGACGAGGTCGGGATAGACCGTCAACACCTGACGATTTTGGCGGAGTCGATTATGTTGGACTCCCTAGGGATTTTAAATTCTCATTTGTATCATTGATAGACGACTTTATTACAGTTATCTTGTTGATCGTTGCATGACGGTTTCCTCTTTGGTGGGAAGTGTGATTGGATTGATTATACGTATTATGTTTGCATGTTTATTCAGGAAACTAGCTACAATTTGGGCTAATGATTCAAGACTTTCCAATCACCTGTCAAACTATATATCTACGGACTGATCGGCATGCTGTGTGCATAGCAGCGCAATAAAGTTGTGCAGCCACACTTTTGTTCAATACGGCAAAGTGTTTTCTCTCTCTCTCTCTACTCAGGAGGCCTTCAAATTGTGTATTTCCTGTGAAAAGTCGTCATCGAAAGTTTGAAATTATCACAATACTTTTTCTTATATAAAGGAAAGTAGAACAGTGTAAAACTGGCAATTCTCTCACCTATTGGTTAACTAACTAATAACATGTCTATTATACGTATAAGCATTAGATATATATCAAAAGATCGATAGCTTAGAAAATCTACATCAAAATCACATTTATAAGTGGTTCCCTACCCCTCCCTACACATACAATAATAGTGCAGACAGTATTGTGCCATATTTGACATGTAGATGTCATTTCATATATATATATATATATTATATATATCACTAAAACCATATCATGCATATGCCAAATTAATTTTGTTCCTTTAAAATTGACATGTTGTTATTTAGATTTTCATCACACAGACACACAAACACACACACACACACACGCGCGTAAATTATACATATATATATATATATATATCCTGTCAAAAGGAATTTACTATTTCAAATAATAGAAATATATATAAATAAAATTAATCTAGCAATGACCCCAGAGCTTGCAATAGTACAACCAGGTACACTGACTGGGTTGCTCGCTCATAAATTAAGTTAGCAGGTTAACTTTGATTGACATGTTAAACTTTGGGCCACGACCTTATGTATATTCACGGTTCTGGGCAATGTACGAACAACCCCTTCTCATTCCAGTAGGAAATTAGCAATGTTGACATGTCACATACATATTGTTACAAAATGTTAAAAGTTTTGCTACAACTGCATTTTTTATATGTTATTGCTTATTATGAACGGGAAACTTTTTGAATAAATAGCTACAGTTTAATACTGAATAATAAAATATAATTTTATTTAAGAAAAATTAAATATTTAAAAAAAAAACAAAAAACAAATCAAGTGTGAATCACTAATACGATTTTCCCCTAACGTAATTTACACAATCATTAATGATAAAGTTTCTTCATATTTATATGAACATTAATCACCAAACACCCCCATAAATGAACTCACTTGGAAGAATTTTTCAAACAAAGATCACAAGTCTGTGTATATATGTATAGTTTGTATACCAAATTTAATAAAATCCATCAGTATTTTAATGGAGAAAATCAAGGATACTGGTAAAAAAATCACTTTAGCCAAAACGCACTTCCGGTCAACCGATATTTATCAAACTCGGAATTTCTGGCAACATATTTAATTCTAATTAATATTATTCGGGTGAGTCATAAAAAAAATGACCGATTTTGTTTACTTCCACTTTAGCCTCTCCAAAAAAAAAAAAAGAGCGTTTATATTTTGTTGAATTTTGTCATATTTTTATTTTGCATAAACCAATAGAGAATGAATTTATAAACAAAGTTGCCTTGGATTGCTTTTAGTTTTGTTGTAGCATTTTTTTTTTTTAAATAAGATGACGTTAAAATTTGAAATATTAGTAATATTATGCCATTATTGGAAAAGAAAGCTTTCAGAACGCCGAAAATACTCGTTTAATGTGGGAATTTCAAGAGAAGGATGCTCTTTCTGAACGGACAGTGTGTAGGTGGTTTCAGAAATTTAATATCGGTGATATTAGTCTTGAGAGGATAGCCGGTTCGGGGCGAAAATCATCATTCGATGAAGAAGCTCTGCGGGGTTACGTGGAGGTTGACCTGACCAAAGGTGTTCAGGAGTTAGCAGCAGGACTCGAAGTATCCTAATCCAACGCAAATCGTGGGCTGCATAAGCTGGGAAAATTGTATCGTTCAGCTAGAGTGGTTCCTTCATGAGTTGACCGCTGAACAAGCTCAGCGACGAATACAAATTTGTCAAAATCTTTTGGAAAATCCAAATGACCATCGGTTCATCAAAAGGATTGTCACTTACGATGAAAAATGGATATATTGGAGAAACCCTAAGACCAAGAAACAACCTATCTCGAAACAGGCTCAATTAAAAAAAAAACAAAGCTTTCTGTGTTTTGGAATTATGAAGGCATAAAATTCATTATGAGTTCATTCCCGAAGGTCAGTCTATTGATTCGGAACATTATAGCGAGCAATTACAAAGAATGTACGCTGTTTTGGCCAGCGTTACCCAGGGTAAGTTAACAGTAATAAAGTTTTTTTTCAATAAGATGACGCTCGACCATATACTTCTTGTTCTACCAAACAAAACATTTCAGAATTACAAGGGATTGAGCTTCTCCTCCACCCTGTTTATAGTCCACACCTAGCACCTTATGATTACCATTTGTTCCGGTCATTGGCGCACCATCTTCAAGGAAAAAGCCTTTAATTCTCTGGACACTGCGTGTCCTCCCTGCGTTTCTCAAAGACTCTCGTCTTTCAAAGTTTAATCTGTTAATCACAGAACCTCCTACTGACGGCAAGGTCTGGCTCGGGACCACACAAAAGGTAAAGAGGATCCGCGGCCTGAATGTCAGATCCGCACCTCTTTAATCTCTCCCTGCCACTCCCCCGCAAGGCAGCAGCATTCGATAATACCCATAACCTCGGACTGAAAGACAGTACCAAACCACCAAGACCATCAAACTCCCTCTGTCCAACTCCTGCAACCATGCTCCCGCTCCCGCTCCTGACAGGCCAGTTCCCTCCTGCCTAGAGCCATCTGAATAGCAGCGAATAATGCCGTTACCCGCCTCCGTTAGCCTCGTAAGGGTGTTATCCCTAGACTACCAATACTAATCTCATAATCCCGCTCAAATCCCCTATTTCTTGCTCGTCTCATCAATTCTAGAGAGCAGAAATTGGTTTACTTGCCAGATCTCATCCTCGATCCCCCCGGAAGGTTCTCACCCATTCTCCCTTACACCTCATTCTGAGATAACCCTTCATCGCTTCACCCACAACCATATACTGAAGAGGGGCTAGCTCCAGCAACATCTCCAGTGCCACCGTCGGTGTCGTGCAGCTTCTTGCTGTTCCTCTCTATCAAGGTACCCGTCCACCATGCCACTGCGGCATACAGTATCCTTGGCTTCACCAATTTCTCATAAATCCAATGAAGGCCTCGTGGATAAACTCCCCAGTTCTTGCCCCCTAGTCTCCTGCACTGCCAGAAAACTTTCTGTCCCTTCTCGCAAACATACTCAATGTGAGCCCGCCAATTCAACTTGATAGTTGACCCCTAGATATTTAACCCTCCCTGCAAAAATGCAGTTTCTTACCGAAGAGCCTAGGTCTCCATGCTACTATATTATGACCCCCATCTCTATTTATCTGGAGAGACTTTTTTCGTGATTGGGCCTGAAATTGTAATGGGAAATGGGGTCTGCCTATTAATGATGAATGCCTTAGCTCCCTACTATTTACTGGTGACAAATATGATTTCCCAGGGTCGAAAGAATCTGGCATTTAAGGTCAGGAAGAAAAAAAAAGCCATAATGAAAAATGGAGTATGAAAATAATTATGTAATGACGGAACGCAAGGTTGCCAGAGAAAATGAGCAAGAACATTGATGAGGCAGGGGGTAAGAAAGCAGTTAGAATCCTTCATTCTATGTCTATTCTATGGAACACCAATATATCTAAAGAAAAGAAAATAAGAATTTTCTGGTCTATTATTCAAGGCATTCTTTTTTTTTACGGGTCCACAACTACTTGGACAACCTCCAAAAATCTAATGTACAAAATCTAATTTTGTTGAAATGGAATATTCGTGGAGGTTATATACGAGGAAAACAAGTACGATTAGATGAAAAATGAGGAGCTACAAAAGAAATGGGCCTAGAACTGTCCATAAATAGTGGAAAGAAAGTTGAGATCGTATGGACATTATCGCCAAATAAACCCAGACAAATAGCCTGAGGAAGTCCGGAATTGGGTCCCTCCAAAGAAAAGAAGAAGAGGAATACAGGAAGTCCATGGGAAGAGGAAATTGAGGAAGAGTTTGAAGACAGGGAAAGGCTTAAAAAACAGAGAGTGTAATAACAGCAGCTTTCTTGGAAAGAACTGCATCTTAACGGAACTATTTAAGGGAGTTAAGTCGTAAAAGTAAAGTATATTATAAGAAGTATTTGTTATTGTAAAATCCAATTTAATGAAAGAAATAAATGCTTTGTCTTTAAATTATATTTATTATCTGTCAAGAGAATAAAGTTTCAGTTTGGGTTTAGAGAGCGCTAGAGAGTGAGCAACTGGGCGAGAGTGTAATCATACTTAATTCTCTCGAGTTGAATATTTTGCAACTGCATTCAAATGGTTTTTTTTAACTTATATGAATATAAAAAACAATTCTTCCCCGTAATAACAGTTACAGAAAGTTAAAATATGAAAAAAAAATGTAAATATTGCGAATATACTTTAATTAAAGTCAAATACTCGGTTTTTTCTATAACCTGCTCTTTTTTAGTATAACCTCAAATCCGTTAATATTTTGGAATAGTTTGGTAATACATTTTTGTTTTCACTTAGATGGTGGGCTAGTTATGGTTAAATAATATTATCAGAGACATTTTCCGTGGTAGCCTGCTTCATTTTGTGGTCATCGACCAGTTTCGGGCGTTCGCCCATCTTCCGGATGCATTTTTCAGACAGTGTAACAACACAGACTTGCTCAGAGTGTGTAAGCTGACTTACACACAGAAGTGTGTAAACTGAACACGCAGGGTACAAACTGAATTTGCTAACGAAGGCGGGTAACGGCATTATTCGCTGCTATTCATATGGCTCTAGGCAGGAGGGAACTGGCCTGTCAGGAGCAGGAACGGGAGGGTTGCAGGAGTTGGACAGAGGGATTTTGATGGTCTTGGTGGTTTGGTACTGTCTTTCAGTCCGAGGTTATGGGTATTATCGAATGCTGCTGCCTTGCGGGGGAGTGGCAGGGAGAGATTAAAGAGGTGCGGATATTTTCTGACAATCAGGCCGCACTGAGTGCTTTGAGCAAGCCTTGTTGGAGTTCGAAATTGGTGGGAGAATGTAGGTGAAGGCTTAATGCCTTAGCTCGGAGGGGTAAGGTGCGACTCTATTGGGTACCCAGGCATGCGGGAATAGAGGGCAATGAGAGGGCGAATCGGCTGGCTAGGGAGGGATCCTCTTTACCTTTTGTGTGGTCCCGAGCCAGCCCTTGCCGTCAGTAGGAGATTCTGTGATAAACAGATTAAACTTTGAAAGACGAGAGTCTTGGAGAAACGCAGGGAGGACACGCAGGGTCCAGAGAATTAAAGGTTTTTTTCCTTGAAGATAGTGCGCCAATGACCGGAACAAATGGTAATCGTAAGTTGCTAGGTCTGGACTATAAACAGGGTGGAGGAGAAGCTCAATCCCTTGTAATTCTGAAATTTTTTATTAGTAGAACAAGAAGTATATGGTCGAGCGTTATCTTGTTGTAACAAAACTTTATTACTGTTAACTTACCTTGGGGAAACGCTGGGCCAAAACAGCGTACATTCTTTCTAACTGCTCGCTATAAAGTTCCGAATCAATAGACTGACCTTCGGGAATGAACTTATAATGAATTACGCCTTCATAATTCCAAAAAATAGAAAGCATTGTTTTTTCGAATTGAGCCTGTTTCGAGATAGGTTGTTTCTTGGTCTTGGGTTTCTCCAATATATCCATGTTTTATCGCAACTGACAATCCTTTTGATGAACCGATGGCCATTTGGATTTAGAAAAGATTTTGAAAAATTTGTATTCGCCGCTGAGCTTGTTCAGCGGTCAACTCATGGAGGAACCACTCCAGCTGAACGATACACTTTTCCCAGCTTATGCAGCCCACGATTTGCGATGGATTAGGATACTTCGAGTTCTGGTGCTAACTCCCGAATACTTTTGGTCAGGTCAACCTCCACGTAACCCTGCAGAGTTTCTTCATCGAATGATGATTTTCGCCCCGAACCGGCTATCCTCTCCGACTAATGTCACCGGGATTAAATTTTTGAAACCACCGACACACTGTCCGTTCAGAAAGAGCATCCTCCTCTTCAAATTCCCGTCTGAAAAACGCATCCGGAAGGTGGGCAAACCACAAAATGAAACAGGCTACCACGGAAAATGTCTCTGAAGCTTTCCAGCTCTGCGGAACCAACCACCGCAACTATTAAATAATATTACTTCATGTCACTTGTGAGAAAAAGTAATCGCTGTGTTTTTTTTTTTCTCTCTTATTTATGATTAAGAGTATAATCTCACTATAACTTATAATTAATTATTAATTGCCACATTATATCGGGGTGCAGAAAAAAAAAATGATTTAGATAATTTGTAATATTTGCAAGCCCAAATTTCACATCTCAGTTCCGTAAGTATTTTATTTTTATTGTTACTTTAATAATATTCAATGTCATTTTGTTACTCATTGTATTGTAATTCTTGAAATAGAAACTTCAAAAAAAAAAAAAAGTCAGGAAGCACTTTCGTAACATTGCAATAACTTAATGTATCTATTATTAGCCAAAACTCACAAATCAATTTCCATTATAAATTCTAATAGATAGTTTTTACTTTGTCTCTCACTCCTGGTAAAGAGGAAGTATTGCGTTCGCGCCCAAATTGTCGAAATTGATTTTTAACCGGAAATACATGTATTACGGTCTGCTGAGTACGAAAAGTAATGTTTTTCACGAATAATTTGTATGTATGTGAGTATTTCTGAATAAAATATCTCAAAAATGAAAGATCACAGTGACCACAAATTTGGTACTATGTTGTAGTACTTTTCTTTTCTTTTTTTTTTTTTTTAATACGCCTGTGAACCGACGGCGGGGTGTGCCATTCGGTTTCGCGCTGCCTAGTAAAGTTTGGGACATTGATGTCCACTTGTCCTTGTTCGTGCTTAATGAATTTCTTATGTCCACAAGTCCTTGGCATTGGTCTGTGGCGCCTCCATCGCCCACCCTTTGGGGTTCAATCAGCCTCTGGCTCTCCAGGTTGGTGATTACCTCCCCCAACTCATCCTGATCCTTTCCCTTTGCAGGGTTGCCTGTAAGTATCCTGGGTTACTGATACCGCTGTACTTGAGGCAATGAACAGAAATCAGTAGATGGATTTGGTGGTATCGGGCGTGCGATCAGTCACGCTAGCTCGTTAGAGTTGAAATACTGAACTATGGGCGCAAGCTACTATCCAAGCCAATTGCTTGCATTTGAGGTAGAATTCGTAGTGTTCGTGGTTTAAACAGCAGCTCCAAGGACTGCGGGCATGAGTTGAGCGGGAGGAGACTGCAAGAGTTTGCCTTCTCTAGCTTCTGGGAGTGAAG
This sequence comes from Triatoma infestans, assembly GCA_011037195.1. NCBI lineage: Eukaryota > Metazoa > Arthropoda > Insecta > Hemiptera > Reduviidae > Triatoma > Triatoma infestans. The sequence continues at coordinate 57,340 of JAAEAF010010260.1, forward strand.
TGATCACTTTGCGCGCTGGTTGAGAATATCTCAACCTGCCCTTAAATGGGTCAAGCGGGGGTGTGCCAGGATTCGGCACTTCTGCTATGGTCGGGCATAGCACTAAACGACCCTTCCATAGTGGTGACATCCTTCGCTTGTTAAACGATCCTGTTGCTTGCAAC
>JAAEAF010010261.1:0-34921 GCA_011037195.1 Triatoma infestans
GTGAGAGGTCGGAAAACCAGGAAATGGCTCGGGGTTAGCGGTTCAGGATCAGTGGGATCCGAAGAGAGGAAGCAGAGAGGGCGAGAATTTAGTATGGCCTCAACGTGCGTGACCACCGTAAGGAGTTCCTCGTACGTGAGGCGTTGATCGCCTACGACACGGGTTAAATGATGTTTGGCGGAACTTGATAGCGGCCTCCCAAAGGCCGCCGAAGAGGACTTCCGGGGGGGGATAAATCGCCAGTCAATGCCGGCGGAGGAAGCGGCGCGACACACTGCTTGCTGGTGCTGCTCGTTACTGAGCAGGCGACCGAGGTCTCGGAGTTGTTTATGGGCTCCGACGAAATTTGTTCGGAAAAACGAATGGGCTATCCGAAAAAATGGTGGTCGGCAGCCCTCGGCGAGCGGTGAAACGGCGGAAAGCGGCGAGGAAGGCGGAGGTGGAGAGTTCTGAGGCTATCTCCAGATGGACGGCCTTGGTGGCGAACTAAGTAGCCTTTAGTGACTACGGTACCGCGAAGGCGAGCGCTAGAGATGGCGAAGGGACCGGCGAAGTCAACACCCGTCACAGTGAAGGCGGTGGCGGCGGTGATGCGTTCTGGTGGGAGATTGCCCATGGGCTGGATAACCGGGCGTGGCTTGGCGGTGAAGCATTTGTAACACTTTCCGATGCGATGGCGCACAACATTGCGCCCATCCAAGATCCAATAATGCCGACGGATGTAGGCATGGGTAGCAAGAGCGCCAGCGTACAACAGGCGGGAATGGGCATCGTCGATGATCAGTTGGGTGAAGGGGTGCTTCTTGGGAAGCAGTGCGGGATGGCGAAAGCCATATGGCAAAGGCGCGGACGACAACCTCCCCCCCACGCGGAGAATGTGTTGATCGTCTAAGAACAGGTGTAGTTGGCGAACTAAGCGGTGGCGAGAGTTCGAATCTTGAGCTTCCTGCATTTCCTTGCTCAAGTGGTGAGATTGGACTTGACGGATTAAGGCGAGAGTAGCCTCCTGAAGTTCATGTGTAGTGAGAAATCCAGTGCGACGGGCGGAGGGGGTGCGGCAATTAAACAGGAAGCGAAGGCTGTACGCGGTGACGCGCTTGAAGGTCATGATCGAGGAGAACTGTTCAAAGTAGAGGTCATCAGAAGAGGCGACGGCAAGAATGATCGACGCCGGAGGCTTGGATTCCTGCTCGAAGGCCACCTCATCGAGGGGGGCGGATACTTGGGGCCAGGAATCAGGGGCAGCGGCGAGCCAGGGTGGTCCCTTCCACCACAGTGGGTGATGTTGGAGGTGATGAGGTGCGACACCTCGAGACGCACAGTCAGCGGGATTATCCTCCGATACAACATGGCACCACGCGTTGGGAGGCAGGAGGTCTTGAATTTCGGATACGCGGTTTCCCACAAAGGTTTTCCAGCGGTGACTCTCTCCGCGGATCCACGCAAGGGTGATGGTGGAGTCGGAAAACGCGGTGATGATGGCACCGAGATGCGGAAGCATGCGGGTATGAACGGCGTGCAGAAGTTTGGCGAGAAGATGCGCACCGCAAAGTTCTAGGCGCGGTAAGGAAATGGTCTTGTTAGGCGCTACTTTAGATTTTGCGGTGAGCAGGTGTACATGATGATGGCCGTCGGTGGTGGTAGTGTGGAGATAAATGACGGCGGCGTATCCGGATTCGGATGCATCACAGAATCCGACCAGGTGGTGAATGGAGGCGGGTTGACTGGCGGGTAGGAGGCGTGGTATTTGTAGATGACCCAGATCAGGGAGATGCCTCTGAAATTCGTGCCAGGGAGCGATGAGCTCTTCAGGTAAGGCTTGGTCCCACTCGAGTTGGAGGCGGCAGAGCTGGCGGAAGAATAATTTGGCATGAAGGGTGACTGGGGTAAGCCATCCCAGGGGGTCAAAGATACGGGCCATTTGGTTTAATACGGTGCGTTTGGTAAACGCTGCCGAGCTCATGCGCACAGCGTAGAAGAAAGTATCAGAGGCTGGATTCCACCCCAAGCCCAAAATTTTGAGGATGGGGTCCCTATCTAGCATAGGGGGTCCTCGGATGTTGACAGTGCTCAGGCGGGAGGTCTCGAAGGAGCGCCGGGCAGTTGGTGGCCCACTTGCGGAGCTCAAACCCGCCCGCTGTAAGCAGCTGCTGCAGCTGAGTGCGTAGGCAGTCCGCCTCGGAGACGGAGGAGGCACCCGTGAGGATGTCGTCGACGTACACGTTGTGCAGCAGGACGGATTTGGCCTGGGGAAGACGATCGCCCTCGTCGAGAGCCAGTTGGCGAATGGTGCGTAGGGCGAGGTATGGCGCGGAAGAGACCCCATAGGTGACAGTGTTCAGGCGGAAGGATTGAAGCGGGTCCTGTCGGAGGATGAGTATTTGGCGAATATCAGCTGTGAAGACAATAGGGTGGAGGCGGAAGCGCAGCAGAAGCGTGGCTATATCGGCCTGAAGTTTGGGACCAGTGAGTAGGAGATCGTTGAGGGAGCGGCCGTTGGAGGAAGCGCAGGAAGCGTTGAAGACTACCCTCAATTTGGTAGGCGGATCATCAGGCCGGTGAACAGCATGATGCGGAATGTAGTACGGCTGATGCGGGGGTGGAGCTTCATCTGAGTGCACCAATTCCATGTGGGAGCTGGCAACATAATCCCGCATGAAATCGTGATAGGCGTCGCGCAAGGCGGGATCTTGGCTAAGGCGTTTCTCCAATCGGAGAAATTGGCGCGTGGCAACGTTGCGTGAGAGTCCAAGTTCAGTGGCGCGAAGGGGCAAGGAGACAATGTAGCGGCCGTCGGAGGAACGATGAACAGTCCGGGAGTACATCTCCTCACAGGCGCGTTCATCGGCAGTCAGAGGTAAATTTTCTGGCACTTTGTCGACCTCCCAGAAGCGGCGGACGAGCTGAGTTAGGTCCTCCTCCTCACCTTGGGAAGAGCAAGGGGGCAGGATGCACGGCGGAAGGGCGATTGTAGTGGGTGTTTCCGGACCTACGGGAAGTGAGGCGGCCGCATTTTGCGACGGGCACTCAAAAGAGGGCGGTGTGGCGCTTGGAGGTGGTGGCGTAGGGCACAGGCGCGGCAGGCGAGAACGGGGACGCTCATTGTCGCGGGTGGAAGCCGTAAACCGCACTCGTTTCGGCTGCGGGAGAGGACGATAAGGTCCATACAGGACCCAACCGAGCGTGGTGTGGAAGGCGGCAGGAGTGCGCAGGGTCGGCGGACGCTTGCCCGGAAGGAGAAGATAAGGGAGAACGTCATTCCCGAGAAGAACGTCAATATCCCCAGGTGTGTTGAAGCGATGATCAGCCAGCTGAAGGTGCTCCAGACGATCCCAGTTGCCCGGTAGGGCTTGGCAGGGTGTTGGGGGGATGATGCGATCCAGCACGAGCGCCGAGATGGATAGACAAGGAGGGCCTCCGCGATGCAGCATGCAGACGGTGGCGCGGTGGTGCGAGGTGGTGGAGGCATTGGAACCCAAGGTGGAGATCCTGGACTCCACGCCTGAAGAGATAAGGCGAAGGCGCTGAGCGCAGAGCGCGTGTTGACCGAGAGATGGCTACCGGAATCCAGAAGGGCGCGACCAATGTAGTAATAAGGAGGGTTTTCGAGGCGCAGGCGGGCAGTAGGCATTAATACAGGCGTGGGGCGCGGGCAGCGGGAGGCATGTGACGCCAGAGACAGTCAGCCTTCGGGAGGAAGAGTTGGGGAAGAGGGGAGACGAGAGCGAACGCGCCCGCGAGTGGGGGGGGCGGAGCGATCTGTCGGAGAGTCAATAGGGGGCGATGGGCAGTCGGCCCATCGGAGAGAGGGAGGCGAAGGCGCACGAGATGTAGTATCTCCCACTTCTTGACGACGCAGAGAAGGAGAGGTTGGAGGCGACGGTTGGCGGGGAGTGGGTGGCGCGGGCGACTGGGGCTGGAGAGGCTGGCGGCTTTGAGAGGGCAGATGCAGAATAGTGTGGTGGCGGCGGTGGCACATGTGGCACGTCTGCTCAGACCGGCATCTGTCATGAATGTGGCCGCTGGACAGGCAATTTCGACAGATGCGATTGTCAGTGACGAACACTCGCCGCTGAGAGACGGGCATCGTCTTGAATTCCCCACACTGGCGGATAGTATGTCCGGGGGCGTGACAGAAGGCACATTTCGGAGAAGGCGAGGTAGGCCGATAGGACGGGGCCAGTGCAATGGTGTCCCGAGAGGGGGCCGCGGTTGGCGCGGGAGAAGACCGAGGGGAGAGGGGGCGTGTCTGGGACTTAGGAGGCGAGTGGGGGCGAGCGAAGCTGCGAAGCTGGGGGCGCGGGTGGTGGCAAGGGGTGGTGCCCGACGGGAAGGGGTCGGGAGGAAGCGGAGGGCATGAAAGCGACTCCGGAGGAAGGTGATGATATGGGAAACGGTGGGGAATTCGGTATTCACGTGGTCAATTTCGAGTATGAGGATCCAAGTGGCGCGAGAGGAGCGAGAATAGGAGAAAGGAGGCGAGATCGGGAGCGGCGATGTCAAGGATGGATTGGGCCGCCGCCAAGGGGCCGGCCAGCAACTGCTCGAAGTAATCAGCGGAGGGGGAAGGCGGTTGAGGAGGAGCATCCAGAACGCGGCGGAACATGGATTCCGCGAGCTGGCGGCGATTGTCGTAGCTGGCGCAGAGCGTCTTCCACGCGTGCTGGAATTGGCCCCCCTGTAAGGAAATATTGGCGATGACCGCCTTGACTGGGCCGGTCAGCACGCCGTGGAGGTAGTGAAGCCGCTCTATATCTGAAAGGTCCGCTTGATTAATAACAAGGGACTGAAACAGGTCTCGGAACTCCGTCCACAGGCAAATGTCCCCGCTGAATGTGGGGACGGAAATGGACGGGAGGCGGGAGGCGGGGAAGGCGGCGGATGTGGAAGCGGACAGTGAAGCGGGAGGAACGAGAACCTCAGAGAGAGCATGGCGGATGGAAGTGTATAAGAGGCGCACGTTCTGGCGCGAAGTCAATAGGACCTCCTCGGAGAGATCTTCCGGGAGTTCCTTGGCGAGCAAATAGGGTTCCATGTGGGTCAAAAAGGCGGAGAACTCTTCATCCACGAGGCCCTGCAGGCTCTCAAGGCGAAGGACCCGGACAGCGCCCCATCCTTTCGTCGCTGAAGAAGATCATCCAAGTGACCTTGCAGAGCCTGGGAGGCGTCTTTCACAAGGCGATGAAAATATATGGCGGAGAGGTGGACAGGCGCGGGAGAGGGTACCTTTTTGGGGGCATATTGGCCCGCAGTTGCGGGAGGCGAAATACCGGAAGTTGTATCCGGCCCGGAGGACCAAAATGTCTGCGCGGCGGACACCCCAGGGGAGATGGCGAGCGGTGAGATGAAAACCGGAAGTGAGAAAATGGACGTAGACCTGGAAGAAAGTGAAGTTATGAAAGAAATTAATGCGCAAGGCGAAACGTATCCTCTTGGTGACGGCAAATGGTGATGCAGCGATGATGACGTGATAGGCGGAAAGGAGGGAGAGGAAGATGAAACGTCTGTATGTGAGTGTGATGTATTTGTGAGCGTGTGTGGCGTAAGAGAGGAGAGAAGGTGAAGGGAAGGGCGTGAGGATGCCCGTTGATGAATACGATGAAGCTGCTGAAGGCGGCCGAAGACGATGGATGTCTCAAGGCGCAATCGCTGACTCTTCACAATGAAGCAGGCGCGGTGGTTGCTTGATTATTCGCAGGCGAATGAGGGAGCAAGCTTACTCGGCGAATAGGCGCGTACATTGGCGAATAGAACTAGGCGAAAAGAAGTACACTAGTACACTGTGAACGTAGCTAGAAAAACACCCAGCACGGACGAAAACTAGAGAGCAATTGAAGAGGAGAGGACGGAAAAAGGGGGCTGGCCGACATAGGAAGTAGGGGGGAAACGATGTGGCCAAATGGTGAAATAGGAAGAGGGATGGAAGAGGGGAGGTGCAGAAGTTTGGGGAAGGCAATAAATATGTTTCTTAGAAACCATTAGTGGCGGCAATGATCCTCACAAAAAGCACCACTAAGCGGATTAGCGCGTACATACGCGCGGGCGGAGCCGTGGGAAAAATAGCGAGGCAAAGTTAATCCTTCATAGGGGGGCCGCGATCTAACAGCTATATTCCCACAATTCGTCAAAAATTCGCAAGTTGTATCATTCTCAGCAATATTTGCGAAGGAATTTAAACAGTCATAATCCTTCAAGTTCAAAACATTTTTAAATTGTTTCATGACGAATAGTTCACTGAGATAGCTACTGAATCTTACAATCTCCTCGGGGGTTACTCATTTCTTTTATAGATGTGTATTGGAATAAACAGTCCTTATTATGAAAATTCACGCAGGGGAAACTATATTCATGTTGCTGCTACCAGCTGTATCAGTGCTAAACGCACATCTTCGACGAGTTCTTAGCCCTTCTGCGCTAAAAGACAAATAGGCAACAATCTTCATCCAAAAATTATAATAACCCGGCTATTTCAGGGCTTCAATCAGTTTGAAATCATCTGTCATGCAGTCTAAAACCAATTTATGAAGAGCCTAAAATAAAGTTCGAGAAGTCACGAACTCTGCAAACAGCTTTCCAAGACCTTAATAACTATGATGGTGTTTATATTAAATAGCCAAGAGGGTATTCCTTTTTTTGCACAATTTAACAATTCGTACCAAGGTTGTGGTCTCTCTGACAAATCCAGTCTCACTACAGATACAATTCAAAGACGAGTGATATCAATTGATAATCCCAACCTCGTGATGCGTACCGTGTCCTCATAATATATTCTCGTAACTTTTGTCTGCCGAATTCAGTAGCTGTTTACATTTCCCCGAGTATAATTCGAGGAAAGTCCCTTATAATTCTTATCTTTATTCAATGATAAGAGATAAACTTCAGAAATATTGGAAAAATATATATTTTTTTTAAATCACTCAGGCGAAATTGTGAGCTTTATATTTGGACAAGTGGGAAAAGAACAGAAAAAATTCCAGCGCCCACCATGAAAGTTATGTCAATTTAAATACAATCAGGTGATTGCTTGAACAGAGCGCTGCTTCAACTTGTGTTTGAACATGCATAGACCTGCTTAACAAAATATATACACTGCTGGTAAAAAGTTTGGGTCCACCTAGAATAAAAATGTATTATATTTATTTTTGTTAATTTAATGATTTGTTATGAATGAAATAAAATGTCGGTAATCCATAAATATTATATTTAATCTATATACAATAATATAAGCGATAACAAATTCATTACAAAGTGTAAATCTTTCCCAAAAATAAATTTCAACTAAACGGCTTTTTCATTAAAGTGACCACCTCTCCGCTTAATTACTTCTCTTATAATTCTAGGCATTCTCTCAATCAATGTATTGATTGTTTCGAATTCAATATTACTCCACACACTGAACAGTATCTGCCACAGAGCATTTGGAGAATTATGGCACTTACACGATTTTTTCCTCGTTTTCCATATAGCTCATCCCACAAAAATTCAATTGGGTTCAAGACCGGGGTTCGCGAGGGCGAGACCATATTGACACGTATTTTTCATCTTCTTTTTCCTCAAGGTATTGTGTACATAATTTGGAAGTATGTTTAGGGTCACTGTCCGGTTGCATAATGATTTTTTCCCCAATCAATCGCTGACTGCAGGGTAAGACGTGATTTTCTAAAATGCTTTTATAATTATCTTTTTTCATTATCCCGTCAATACGGACGAGATCACCTATTCCATAGCCTGAAAAACATCCGCAAACCATGACCGAGCCCTCTCTGTGCTTAACGGTGGGTATTATGCATTATGGATGTAGTTTTTCTGAGCTGAAAGGTTCCTCCAACCTTTCACTGTGAAGTCTTTGTATTTCAAGCCCACTCTGAACGTTTCTTCTTGTTTGCACCCTTTAATAATGGTTTCAGCGTTGCAACTCTTCGTATTAAGTTCGCTTGACGAAGTCGCCTTTGTACAGTTGAGACAGAAATTGGCCTCGAACTTGTTTATTGTTTAATAACTTCCCCTCTGATTTTTGGAGCTGTGAGTCGTCTGTTTCTTTTTCTTCATAAAATAATGAACTTATCCTCACCTGTGGTTGTTGATGTTGGTCTCCCGGAGCGGTGTAAATCTTCATGATCACCATATTTTTTAAACCGTTTGATAGCACCGTGAACACCACTTTTTGAAATTTTAAGTTTACCGTTATTTTTCGTTCTGATTTCCGTATTTTATGTAAAGTTCAAATGGCACTTCTGGTAGCAACACTCAGTTCTTTAACTTTGCCCATTTTTTATTAATTCAAAAGAGGAAAAATCAACGTTGCAATAAGATGTAGTCGTAAAAATGTATCGTGAAGATATACTCGTAACCGTGAAGATACTCATAAACGCAAAAAGATATACTCAAGGAGTAGCTTTCCTTCGTGAAACTCAAGGAGTGAACTAATCCAATCAAATAAAATAGAATAAAAAGTAAGTAAACAATGATTTGTTGACAAACAGTACAAAGTCCTAATCTATAAACAAAATCAATAATTTAAAAGAAATTATTCTCTGTGAATACTAACAAATCCAAGAGGTAAATTGTTTTCAAAGGGCAAAGTGAATATTGTGTTAGATTGGATGGGGGAGGGCCACGCCTCATTCCACTGTGACCTTCATTGAGAGGTCTATCGTGTATCCCCTGGGTATGATATCCCTCAGCTTCGTCCTCCTAAACAGGCCTAGCAAAGCTGAAAGTGGCTCCGTCATGAAGCACGGGCTTTGGGATTGCTAGTCCCCAGTTGAAGAAACCTTATCCTCGCCAGGCCGACACACACACAAAGGACGTGTGCCGGGATTTCCTCCTCGGCCTTGCAGAAACGGCATAACGCGTTGTCTGCTAGTAGTAAATGGTGTATGTGCCTATTCAGCCGCCTGCAATGCCCTGTTAGTAGACTCACTATTATCCTTATATCTCTTCGGCTATGGCTCAGTAGATCCCTGGTGAATGTCGGTAAATGTCTTAACAACGAATTTAGCCTGCCTCTGCGCTGGGGTTCTTTCCCACCATCGCAGATGCTGGTCTTCTATCCATTCCTTGATAGAAGCGTGATTGAGGCTCCTGGGCAACCGCAGAAGGGCTCCAGGCCTATAAAAGTATCCTTCGAGGTATATAATGTTAATAAAATATTTATTTTAAAAGGTGCCATTTAAATGGGGGAGGTATTATGCATAATCACGTTACTGGAAAATTCTGATTACAATGTAACTATATTTTTCTTTAAAGAATTTTAGTAAATAACTAAATTTTTTTACTGATCCCAAACTTCTGATTGGTAGTGTATATATGAAGGGACGGCAATTTGTCTTTTTGTCCGGCGCGACGTAACCGCTAGAGCGAGCGCTGCAACAAGCCATAGAAGTGCAAAGGCTTACTTTGCAAACAAATTAAGAACAAAATTAGTTAATTAATTCAATTTGCCCGAATTTACGTTTTGAATTGCACGACGGCAAAATCCATCCGACAGTCGAATTTACTGAATGTTTTTTTTCTTCACTTTTTCGTGATGTTCTCGAAATTGGCTGCAACGATTTTCTTTAAACATTGAATACTATCTATACATATTCTTGCTTCATTTTCTAGCTATTTGCCCAGTGATGGCAGAATTAAGAAAGAAATATTTTAATATCTCTGTCCTCTCCACAAATGAGGTAATCGATTATTTAAATGGGAAAATTTGGAATATCTTGTTTAGTTACTGTAAATCGACTTATGCCCAGCGTCTTCTATTGTTAGCTAATTAAATTTAAACTGTTTTTTGTTTTTTTAATTGCAAAGTTTCTGTTAAAAATTTGTTCAAATTTATTTGAGTTTATTTAAGTGCCAATAATAAACTCTACTGACGGCCGTTGGCCAAGTAAATAGTCTTTATAGGCAGCTTTAAATTCATATAATTGTACTAAATTGATATATGTATATGTATCTAATGAGGGATAATTTGTATTTGATTTAATTTGTTCCTAAAGGTTAATTGTATATTTTTAATTTTTTTATTTTCTATTTTTTTCTGTATTGTAAAGTTTTTGTGAAATTTGGATGTAAATAAAGACTTCTTTTTCTTCTACTATCTATACATATAAATTCTTTTCTCTTTTATTTGCCACATTTTTCTGAAGGAACAATAGCAATATGCTTTTCACTAAAGTATCACTAAAATAACTGATTAGCAATATGCTTTTGTCTAAAGTACCACTAAAATAACTGATGACTGATGAAGTCTCGAAAATAAAACTTATGAGACAAACAAATAATGCGAAAAATAAGATTCGAATAAAGATTGTGCAAGAAAAAAATTATGTTCCTAATCAAAATGATGCTCTGTTGACAAAGTCTGCATTTTCCCTCATAGTCTAGATTTGACATCCCTAAATTTATTTAGTCTACTGCCGCGATTTAGGAAAAAGAAATCTGGTATAAAACAATCACCCTTCATTACTTTATTGTTTGATTCATTTGCAAATAAACGGTTAGTGGACATGTATTACAGATAAATAAAGGAGGTGAGGATTATACTATTTACCTAAATAAGATTGCTTTGTATGATAGCAAGCTCTCTATCAATCCAGTAGCAATGCTTGTGACGGCAATTTGCAGGACAATTTGTCTCAGGATAGAACACCCTTCACAATTATTTGGAAGAATATTTTAAATCGGTATTAAATATAATAAATAATCATAACTTAGTAAGAAAGAAAATAACTTAATTAATTTTAGAGTCACAATTAGTTGAACAAATAATTGAATAATTAATAAAAGACAAAAAAAGATAGAGCTAAGGAACAAATATAAAATTTTTCTTTTTTCTCACTGCTTTAAGAATGTAATTGTTGTAAATGAAGTTTATACTAAAAAACAGTATTCTATTCTTATAAAACAAACAAAAAAATACAAATTTTACATTTTAGTTGAAATTAAAAAAAATAGTTAAAAACGAATAAAATTAACGTTTCTGAATTAACCGCCAGGTAACAGCACTTACTTAGCCTAGAATTTGTAGTAGTTCAAATAATCGCCGCTAGAAAGCGTAAGCTTCTAGATATACAGAATTGTAGTTCCAAAATTGGCCACCCGATCGCAGCGCCATACTCTGATGTAAAAATTTTTCAATAGTTTTAAAATGTGTCTTTATGAAGGGACGGGAAGCGGTTAGGTTTCTGAATTCACCGCCAGGTACCAGCACTTTCCTAATCTAGAATTTGTAGTAATTCAAATAATCGCCGCTAGAAAGCGTAAGCTTCTAGATATACAGAATTGTAGTTCCAAAATTTGCCACCCGATCGCAGCGCCATCCTCTGATGTAAACATTTTTCAATAGTTTTAAAATGTGTTTTTATGAAGGGACGGGAAGCGGTTAGCCCCCAGAAAAAAACTAGGAAGTAGTGACACCTAGTGACAAACTATATAACCATAAATAAAATTGATTTCTCAGTAGGTGTTGTTATCTGGTGGCCATTTTTATAACTACAAATATACTAATTTTAATTAGTTACTTTATTAATTAGAAAACAAAAAAAATTTGGAGTGAAACACTCACACAAATTTCTCTTTCTCCAGTTTTCAAAATTGTAACCGACAAAATTTATAGTTAGTATAACAAATTTAATAAAATTCGTCGATGTTTTTATGGAGAAAATCACAAAAACTGGAAAAATTACTTAGATTTACATTATAATTGAAAAAAAATAGCGTAGCGTACACTTCATTTTTAAACTAGAAATAAATGAATATATTAATTATATCAATAAAATTCAAATATTTATTTATCTTTTTTCTACATTATATTTCTTTCGCAAGCTATTAAGATAATTCTTGGCATATTATTTGCCAAGATATTTTTCTGGAATAATGCTTGATATGATATTTTTCCCTCCTTTCTTTTTCATGAGAGGTTTCAGATTTTTTACATTTGTTTTCAGCTAGTAGCTATAGAGGGCTGCGAATATTAATAATATCGTATGTAATAACTTAGATACAATGTTAAAATGAGAAATTTAAGTCTATTGAAGGATAGATTCAAATAGCAATCCATCCTATATAATCATGATTTTTATAAGCATTTATATGTAACTACCACACACAGTTCAAGAACTTTTATCTAAATCTTGTCAATAAAATTTACGGGCTAATTTCATTTGTTGGTATTTGATTGAATATTGTATTTGATATATTTTTGTAAGCAGCTTCAAAATCTCTTGAAATGGCTGGTCCAATTGCTTGAAACATTTCTTGAGAAATTTCATTCAATATTTATTTATTTATTGCCTAAAGAAACTATACATTTCTATAGCAAGAGATTGACCTCTGCTGAAAGCTGAACAAAAAATACAAACGTTACAAGAAAAAACATTACAAACATTACAGCTTAATCTTCAAAGTAATAAAATAATATTAAATACTTGATTAATAAAGTAGATAGTAACAATGATTTAAATAGACTTTATTCATTTATACAAATTATTTTAGGGAAGGAGTTTGAGGGATCTCCTCGTAGGTATTGAATAATACCTTTACAAACCTATGTATATCTTTCCTCCATAGCCTCAGAGATAAAATAAAATAAGTGGTTCAACTTTTCTTTATTTTCTATATCTAGTAAGTTAGCAAAAACATAAGAACTGTGTGAAGGTAAATACCTATTTAACAACCTCCTTCTTAAACATTTATAATAAGGGCATCCAAATTAAAGTGCATAATATTATCATTTTTGCCCACCGCACAAGTAAAGCAATTCTTTTAGGGTCAAATAAATGGGCTATTCCATTATAAAAAATCCTGGGGTGACGATCACTAGCTACTCCGCTTTTGAGCTATCAATCTGGTTTTAATGATATTGCACCTAATATTTACATATGAACTACATTAGCCAAGGGACATATCAATCTATAGTGGATGTTATATGAAGTGTTAAGTACTTCATTGATTTAGAGAAAGATTTTCTAAGTTATTAGAGGCCTCGAGCGCATGCTGCGCCTACCAGATGTCCTGCGCTCCTATAGAATAAAGCATTTCTCTCACAAGAGCCACCCAGTTAAAAGGAATGTCAGAACCATCCAAAAGCTTCCAAGTCTTAGCATATCTTCAGAGGTGAACTGCTTTACACCGATAATTCTTCAGCCAGAATCTTATAGATTTATTAAAAATCTTGGTTTTCATTTGCCGTCATTCAACTTACAGCGAACGAAACTATTGGGGATTTGTCGTGGCAGATTTAAGAGCAACTTTAAGAATATCAATTGGACACGATCGACTATAGTGAAGTAGTTCAAGGCCCAATTTCCTAACTGATCCCAAACTTCTGATCCGTAGTGTATCTATTCTTAAGGTGCGGCAATTTGTCTTTTTGTCTGGGGCGACGTAACCGCAAGAGCGGGCGCTGCTACTTTACAAATATAAACAATAAAATATATGTATATTTTAACAAATATTAATTAATTGGTTAATAAAGCTTGATGTCCATCCTAAAGAAGTTTTGGTTTTAGTCGTCGTCGGGTACTTTCAGACTGAGTTGATGTTCTATTCCAGCGGCTGTACTTTGTAAGTTGTTTACAAATCCAGCTGTCCTGTCTAGGAACTCTTTGATTGTTGAGATTTCTTGTTCGCTGTGGATTTGTTCATTCCGCATGAACCATGTTTTCTCAAAGCGATACGTAGTACATTATTCTGGAATATTTGTAATTTTTTGAATGCAGTTTTACTAGATCCTTTCTATATGGGGCAGGCTTAGATCGTCTAAATATTGATATATTTATAAAGAAGTCAAGAGCATTGCGGTTTCAATGACGTCCATCTGTTAATTAGTGGATAGAGCTGTCTATGAGTTTGGTAGGCGAGTTCGAGTTTGGCAGTTCGAGAAAGATCTGTAATTAATGAGGAGTAAAATTTATAATAAAATAGTACTTTTCTTCTTATTCTATAAAAAAAAACGGTTATAATATAATCATTTTGAAATTTCTTAAAAGAACCATGTATTCATTCATAACTTGTAAAATATCGCTCAAAGAAAAAAAACCGTTCAAGTAAATTTTGCTTACAAAAAATAGAGGAATCTATTTCTTTAATAAAAACCACACCTGCCCATTTGAAAAATGAAGTTAATGCCTGTATCTCGCTTCTCGAAGCACCAAAACAAATTTGCAAATGAAATTTGGATTTCTAACAAAAAAATACGGGGACACGTATTTTTTAGTTTTGTTCTAGCTATCTTAGTTTCCGAGAAAAAGTCGTTATCCTATACCTTGGGACACCCTGTATATATATATACAGGACTCCAAATATGTGACCAATAATTTATTTTAAGCTGCAGAAATAAGAGATATCGAAAACAATTTTCTTATTTCAAATTGGGCCACGAATTTTCGTTTTTACGAATTCTTAAAGTAAATTTTTTTTTAAATGAAAAATGGTTATTGAACGAGAAAAAATTTGTTGAATATTAGAGGAGATATTCAATTTTGATGTAAAAAAATTGTCTATCTTCTGAAAAGCTATTATTTCACAATGTTTTTTGTTAGTTTATAATCAAATATGGCAAAAATATATGCGCACATGTAAGCTGTTCAAAATGGGCGCCATCATTTAAACAAGCACAAACACGCCATTTTTGTCTAGTTTTCATTAACTGCATTCATTATGGAATCAGGATGGATTACATTGCAGGATTCAGGAATACTTAAATTCTAGTGATTTACTATTGTCATGGTGTCACTGTTTTTATATAATAACCTATATTATTACTTTCTCTTACAGCTGTAAGAGATATTGAGATCGTGTCAAATTTTCTATTTCGAGGTTTTAAGGAAAATACACGTTTTGAAGTCCTCTGAGTTCGAAAAACCTGGTTTTTAGAAATTGATCTTTCTCTTTATCTTTGTGTATGTGTTTTTTGTTTTTTTCTTCCTGATGAAAGTAAACCTAACGCCAGTGAGTTTATTTAATACATGCTCCATAAATTATATTACATGTATATCTAGAACTTATTATTTGCCAATATATAAAACATTGTAAATTATATTCTATTGGAGGAAAATAACGTAAGAACACTTCTATAATAAATAAACTAAATTACATCAAACTGTTAACTGTGATAAGGTAATAGTGAAACTTTGAAAAGATTATTAATATTGTTTCTAAAAATATTAATTACAATAGTTGAAAATCAATATTTTTTTAGAAATTTTATAAACTGAGCACACAATTGTTTTTGTACCAGCAAAAATGTAACTGGCCAAGATATCCCCTGTAAGATACAAAACTGCACCAATTCCATTCTTTGTGGTTCAAATAGAGGACATTGTAGAATGATGTGGCGCCAAGTTTGAGGTGACTGATTATCGCAATGGCATGAAGGGTCAGCCATTATTTTAAACCTATGCAAGTAGTCTCGGTTCTTTCCATGGCCACTCGAGCCTGAGTAGTGTAGAAGTCTAGTTTTTGTAGCGGACTTGTCCTTCGGCTAATTATATTGGGGAAAAACTCCTTGGTATAATGCCCTTTCTCTGTATTAGCCCACTCCCTTTGCCAGCTAGCATTACTCTCTTCAGCCAAAGTAGACTTCAAATATGATCGAGGCACTTTGTTGTACGATTCTGCAAGTTGTAAATCCTGGGAAGCCTGCTTAGCCAGAGTATCTGTGGCCTCGTTATGCTCTCGACCAACATCCGATTTCACCCAGCAAAAGCTTACTTTTACCTTCTTCTCATCCTCCAAGCTGTAAACTAAGCTCCTGATTTGTTCAATTAAGGGTGGAGTGTATCCTAAAGTTTTTGATGCTATCCAGCCCAATTCTGCTGTCGGTATAAATGGTTATCTTCACTGCATCATCGTTGGATTTTCCAATCTCAGAGCTCTTTATCCACTTGAGTGCCTCAACCAAAGCCAGTTGCTAAGCTTGATTATTAGAGCAACGACTATTGAGGCGAAAACGACCTTCAGCTGTCATTGCCTCATCTTTGTACACAATAAAGGCACATCCAACTGCATCAAAACTTTTGCTACCATCAGTGTAAATGGTTAGGATATTCCCTGATTGAAAATCACCTTCTTTAATAATAAGTTGCTTCCCCGGATGTGGTCATTGAGTGCACTCAGTAGGGTGATCTATATGAAAACCAGCATCTTGGATAAGATCATTTTCATATCTGTATAGCATGTTTTTTTCTTTCAAGATAAGCATAATAGGTGGGACATTAGCAATCACACATGTGGCTTCGTATGATATAGTTTTAAAACCTTTTATTATTCTCAGCAGAATCAGCCTCTGCATCCTAGTAAGCTTTACTCGGTTACAACGTTTAGCGACACCAGAATACCAAGCCGGAACAGTGTAGCTGAGGAATGGATGATGATCACCTTTATAGAAGATGATTAGAAGGGCATCACTGCCTATACCCCAATACACTTTGACTGAGTAACACAATTTGTTTATTAGCTGTAAACCTTTTGTACATACGTAATCTATATGTTTGTGCCAGTTCATATGGTTGTCAAATATCACTCCTAAATACTTAATTTCGTCTACCATCTTCAGTTTGTCACAATTCAAGAATATCTTAATGGCATTTCTTCTTCGCCTCCAAGTTATATATAATACGGCCTTTGTCTTAGCAGCGTTGAATGTGAGTTTACTTTCGCTGACCATTCCCCTGTCAATATCATGCACTGATTTCCAATAGCTTCCAATTCCATTTCGGTTTTTGATCAGCAAATGCCACACATTTAGAATCTTTGGGAAATTCCATTTTTAGTAAGGCATCATACTGATAAGCCAGTGTCCGGGAGCCGAGCATGATCCTTGCGGGCAACCCATCGTTATTTTTCGCCCTATAGTTGTGTGTGTGTGTGTGTGTGTGTGGTCAGCATAACTCAAAAATTGAAATTCATAGTGAATATTGCAAATTATAAATATCGTTTATGCTCTAACCAGGGTACCTGGATAATAAGGTATTGCTCAAAACCGTCAACCGGTACAGTACCACTTCACTGACGTATTTTTTTTTTTTTTGAAATTTTCTTAAAAAAGGACTCCAAGAACTTTATTAAAGCACGGTATACCATAATATTAAAGATCTATTACTTTCATTTGAAACATTACTCTGTGAAAATTCATTTAAAGAAGCTTTGGGGAAATAATGTGGGGTTAGTTTTCCTGCAAAATGTGTTCTTTTAATTTATTATACGATTCTGACGTCTACATATTATTAATTACAAAGAAATATGATGCCAAAATTGTTACAGCGGGAAATGTGAATTTACTGAGCAGATATTTTAGGTATTCTGTGATATGAGTGAGATGAGATCGTTCCTTGTACAATGAGTTCCTTGTAGGGTTCCTTGTACACAGTCAATAGATACAGTAATGCAGCCGTTCTCAATCTTTTGTATTTCACGCCCCATTTTTTTACCTAATATAATTTTGCGCCTCCTGTATAATATAAGATAGATGACCAAGTGGTAGGTCATTTAGAGAACTTGAACACTAATTTTAGCTCAGAAAAATCAAATTTTTTATTAAATCTATAATAGTTTTTTGGACTGAGCTGCCATGTGATTTATTCTTTTATTAAAGTAAAAGCGCTTCAAATAATGATACTTTTCCCAACAACTTACCTCTGCGAAATTAGTTTTTCTGCTGTAGCTGCTTTGAAATCTAAATACAGAAACAAACTTCAAATAGAAAGGAAGCTCATAGTGCTATACGTATCTCGAATATAAAACCAAACCTGGACAGGCTATGCACTATGTCCTAGAAATGTTTTATTTTAATGCTTTCGTAATTAATTTTATTTCAAATCATTAAAAAAATATATCTGATGCGTTGTCTTGGTCATTTATTTGACGCTTCCCTTGCAAAGTTACTGGTTTCAGAACCGCTGCGAGTAACGGTTTAAGCAACTAAAGAAATCACATGTAGTTTTCAGTATTAATTGAAAATTTAGATATTTTTAGTAAATTCGTATCTGAAAACTGTAAGAATACCGTGTGAATGTTTCGCAGCTGTTTTTTTTTTTTCAATTAAAGTTTTAACAGATTTCGTTGTTTTAACACAGTGAAATATAGGACAAATATGAAAGGGGTAAAAGCGGCAAGTCGTTTAATGTAATAAACAAAAAAAAATGTAAACTGTTGATAACAGTTTTTGTTATAATTTCTTTAATGTCATAGCGATCCTCACTCCAACCAACTACTATGGGTTATTCCAGGTAAAATTGGAAATATTGTCGGCAATCATTTGAATAAATAAAAGACATTGTTGAATTCCTTATAACTATTGTGTATTAAACTATTTATTTATTAACATAACGAATTTCACTTAACTCATTGAGTACATTCTTTTTCAGGTTCATAATAGACTACGTATTGCTTCCATAGCGGCTTCTTATATCTTGCTTGCATTGTGTTATGCCATTCTATTGTCAAACATTATATTATTGTGTTTGACGTTAATTCATTTGGTTCTAATTAACAAGATCGCACCTTTCCCGGGGGGGGGGAAGGATCAGTTCTTGGCGGCAGATTTTTTTTTTTTTTTTTGGAGGCGGCAAATTTTTACGGCCAACATCAATAAATAATATACATTCTTCAAACAGTTATTTCCGTTTTACCTTCTCTTGCTCCTAGTAAGAGGAAATATTGCAATCGTGGTAAATTTTTTTGAAATTGAATTTTCACAGGAAATATACATGTTTTTGAGGTCCCCAGAGTACAAAAAAATCTGGTGTGAAACACTCACACAACTGTTTCTTACTCCTGTTCTCAAAATTATAATTGATAAATGTGATGGTTTGTGTACCACATATAACGAAATTCGTCGAAAACTGAAAAAACTGTCCAATAAAAATGCACTTCCGGTTTACTAGAATTTTCTAGAAACTCGGAATTTTAGCCATCAATTTATTTCTAATTAATTTTGTTTGGATGATAGAATTGTATAATCAACTATGCTGTAACCCCCTTCCCCTAAAAGTACCCTTAAATGAATTTCCCCAAAGAAATGTTTTAAATAAAAGATGTAGATCATTGCATGTTTAGTTCATGTATGAAGTTTCAAGAAAATCGTCAAAACCATTTTTGAGAAAATCGCGAAAAAGTGAAGAAAAAAATCATTTAGTAAAGTGTTAAACGCACTTTCGGTTATCCGATTTTTTTTTCGGATAATCAGAATCAGAATTTCAACAACATATTTAATTTTAATTAACATTTTTTAGATGACAGAATTGTCTAATAAACTAAAGTAGCAGTTAAGATGAAAACCTAACCCCACCTATTCCCCGGAAGTGCCCTTAAATGAATTTTCCCGGTTTCAAATAAATGTTGTAGCTCTTTGTGTGTGTAGTTGATATATCAATTTTAAAGAAAATCGTCGGAGCCATTTTTGGAGAAAATCGTAAAAACGTAAAAAAAAAAGCTTGTAAAGTGGTACTTTCGGTTGAGGAATTTTGATAGATAACGCACCGTCAGATCCCATGGATTCCTAAACGTAATATCAAGTTTCAACTTTCTACGGTTTTTCGTTTTTGAACTATGCTGTTCTCAAACATACACACAGATCTCTTTCCCTACCATTAGTAAATATGGAAATAATAGCAAGTCAACTTACTATTCAACTAGAATGGATATGAATTTGGGATGTAATAATAAAAAAATAAAATATTCAAGAGAACAAAAGACAAAATCTAAGCTACTTTTTAAAAATATACATAAATATACACATAAATATAAAAGAATAATAACACTTTACGGCTTGAAGTAATCGGTCAGCCGGGGTCGAAGCCAAAGTCGAGAATAGAAGAATTGAAAATAAAACTAATAAGTTGATTTAATAATTATTAAAATTTAAAAATGCTAATAAACTTAAATAACTCAAAATTCAAGCCTAATTATTTAAAAAATACTTACAGAAAATAAATTCGCGAAAGAGAGAGAGAGAAAAAAATAATATCAA
Source organism: Triatoma infestans (assembly GCA_011037195.1). NCBI lineage: Eukaryota > Metazoa > Arthropoda > Insecta > Hemiptera > Reduviidae > Triatoma > Triatoma infestans. Next base: position 19,964 of record JAAEAF010010261.1, read on the forward strand.
AATAATTAATAACAACAATGAATACATAAATAGTATAAATTTATTCCTATCATAAATGTATTCTATATATATTTAACTAATCAGTAAAAATGATACCGGAAGAAAATAAAAATGAATAAAAAAACATACTTTTAAAGCAAGAACAGACAAAGAAACAAACAAATAAGTAATGGGGAAAAAAAATAAACGATAAAACAATAATAACTGTGCTACTTACATCGAAAGAAAAATCACAATTTTCTAAATAAAGAAGGTGAAGAGAAAGAATAAGTAAATTCACAAGAACGGGGAAAAATTAAAAATTCAATTCAAGGGCTAATTCATACCGATAAGTCTAGGCATGGCGCGCAAACATGACAAGAGAACGACAATCAGAGCCAGAACTATTAAGTAAGGTGATGAGTAGAGGACCAGATATAACTCGCTGTCCAAGATACCGAAGTCGGAGATCAGAGACTATTGAGCATTCAGCCGAAAAATGAAAAATATCTTCAGTTTTCCGGGAATTACAGAGAGAACCTTATTTCAACTTCTTTTTCAAGCCAGGGAGCATGATTGAGATGTAAAAGTTCTTTATCCCGGAAGTCTTTACCACTGGTGTACTCACCTATCTAAATTGCCTACATTATTGCCAAGATGCTCCTTCACTTCTGATCCATTCTCCCAACCCACTCATTTCCCATTACATGGCGAACAGTTAAAATTGAAGCATTACATTGGGGGCACATTGGTTACTCTTCACTAACAGTAAGAGAGAAACGGAAGGGATTAGCTCAGTGGTTAGCGCGTTGGACTTCCACGCGGAGTCCCAGGTTGGAGCCCAGCTGTGGTACCCTTGGATTTTTTCTTCCTAGGAGCCTCTACAGCTCACTGTCTGGTGATAGCCCGGGTGTTGTCTGTAACGAGAGAACACCGTCCGGAGGCCGGCAGTGCACTGAGTATGCTCTGGGCGCCAATGACCATAGATGTTGACGCGCCTTAAAAAAGAAAGCAAGAGAGAATGAGTTATTCTAGTATGTCCTATAGCCAGCCTTGTGAGGATTATTATTTCCTGCCTAGAAAAAGATACCAAATTAATTAATTTAAAGTCTGGCCTTATTGATTTCAACTGTGTGTCTGTATACAACCACATTAGCTTCCAATTCTCTAAAATCTCTAACTTTTTGCAGTACTTATTAGGTCATCAATAATTATTTCCGTGTTGCATATACAGCTTCTTCTATTCCGTGCTGCTTCTTTGGCCATTTTGACAGCAGCTTCATTATCCTTAATTCCCATGTGGCCAGGAATCCACATAATAGTAACTTCACATCAGTCACTTAATGTATTACATTTTTCTATTATGCGTTTGGGAATACCATCGTCTATAAATATGTTTTCCAGAGCTGGAATGGCGCTCAAAGAATCGGTGCAAATAAGAGCCTTTTAATACTATCTTTCTTCACATATTTGCACAGCTTCCTGAATAACCCGGTAGCTCGGCTGTATAAATACTTACGAAATCTGGCAGCCTCTGACTTGCTAAATTTGCCCTATCATTGGTACGTGAATAACCCACTCCACCTTCTAGTTTTGAGCCATCCGTATAGATGAGATATTCATCCCGGAAGTGCTCTAATTCTTGCAAAAACCGCAGCTTTATTTCACAATTTCTGCGAGATTTTCTTTTTTGCAATACTTAGTCATAACTTTTATTTATGTTAATTGTTTTCAAGGTCCATATCACCTACGATGGAACTACAAACTTCATTCATTGGCAAATTCCCGCATGTTCTTAATACATTTTTAATGATCTAGTTTTTGTCTGCTGCCAGTTCTTGTCATACTGCGCGATTTCTTCTTCTTCATCTTTAAAAATATCTTTAAGAATTCTTTTGCTACAGTTTTCAGATATATTTAATAGGTAAAAATTTTCCTCCTACAATCGAGTGGTATCACTTCCGTTCCTCGATATAATGCATTTATTGGCGAAGTTCTAAAAGCACCTGTTATTATCCTAAGGGATTGATTCATTATTACATTCAATTGTTTCAATGTCCTCGGTCTTGCCGATCCATATACCTGACATCCATAATCTATTTTAGATTGAACCATGGTTCGAAAGATGTATTTTAACATAAGAACCCCACCTATAATTACCAAGTACACTTAATAAATTTAATATCGGTATTGATTTATCAATAATGTGCAGCAGTATGTGTGAATTCCAGTTTTAACTTAATATCAACTAGCATTCCAAGAAATTTATGCTCAGAAAAAGAAAAATGTTGCAGCTTAAAACAGACACTGAGAGACTCCGTTTCTTTGGTTTCTACTTGATGGCAAAACACTTCCCACCCGCACTCACAATGATCTTCCATAAAAAAACTTTTTATAACTAATGGCAGATTGCCCCGTAATCGCCACTTATATAATCTTAGCAAGATTGGGTATTTCCATACGTGTCATACGCTTTCTCTAAGTAAAAAAATATGCTTTTGGCTTGCTGGCCCGTTTTGAAAGCATCTTGAACCAAATTTTTTCAAGAGCATGAGGTTATCTATGCAAGTGTTGTTTACGAAATCCCATTTGATAAGGCCTTATTAAACTAATATTATTATGAGCAACATCATTATGCCTATTAATGTACTTTGTACCCGCTAATATGTCACACCAATTAGCAATTTACTGTATGAATTCGACAGCAGAAGGACGGCAATTATCGGGTACACTAAAATCTTTCAATACGTGTCTCCTATATGCCCTTGCTTTGATTACTTGGTCAGCTAGTAAATCTTTCAACTTGGAGGTTCATCTACCACGGATATTTCATCATGAAGGTCTTAGAAAAGTTTCTCTTCATGTTCCTTAACCATTATTAAGATTATTTATATTATAATAAATGTTTGTTTTATATATTTTCAGTTTAAAACTTGGCATAAGTTACTTCATATTGAAGATACCAGATTTTCAGAGGAAGATACTAGTTCCTGCTGCATTAAGACTGAAGAAATGATAGAAAATATAATTAATTTATTGATCAATAATCTATAATAATTTTTAAAGATTTTATTGTGATTAGTAATAATAATAAATAGTAATTTAGTATTATAAGGGATGTAATAGTAATATTGATAATGTAATAGTGCCTACTTAAGAGTGCCTTGCAATAATTAATTAATTTTTTATAATTATTAGGATAAGAATGTATAATTACTTACATTTTTAAAATAAAAGTTTTCATAAAAAATGAATATAAAATAGGATCAGAAGAGAGCGAATGATTGTAAGGAACGTGGTATGGAGAAAAGTAAATTTATTGTTCAAATTTATTCAAATGTCCAATTATAGCATAAAACAAATAGTTCATAAGGGAATTTGTGAAATAATATTTTAATAAAGAATAATAGTTTAATTAGTTCAGTTGCGCATTTTTCTTTAACCTTAGTTTTTGTTGCAAGTGGAATTAGTAGAATAGATTTAGATTTAAGATATTGAGTTTTCCTATATACGAAAAAAAAAATTTTATATATTACTGTTTGTGTAAACCTGTTTTACTAATAAATGGTCAGCATGACTGAAAAACGGAAAACTTCAAAGGTGATATTTCATTGTGATTTTAACGAGGGATCTGATAATAAGGTTTTGTGAGACTACTTTCTAAATAATGTTCTCGGTTTTTGAGAAATATTCACGGAAATATTTCCATATAAGTTGACCTTTTTTGAACTAAATGTATTGAAATCTATTTTGTAAAGTGACTGTTGAAGAGAAGTCATCAATCAGATGGGATTGCCTGCTCATATGTATTTGCATTGATGTAGTGCATGTTAGTATACCGCTAGTCCCCGTCATTTCATTTTTACGCTAAAATCTGGTGAGAAAAACACACACACACACACATCCTCTTATTTCTGTTAGTCCAGATAGGTAGGGTGTCCCACGACTCGAGGTCCACAGCTTAAGGACGTATTATTGAAAGCATTTTCAGTCAAAAATGTCTAATAAACCATAGGACGGAAAATGTTTTCTAACTGAAGTACAGCCATATTGAAATTTGGGTAATTGAAATTGATTCAATTTTTTTAATAAATACCCCCACTACCCCCATGCATCACATTCTTTCTCCATTCCCCATTCCCCTTACTCACCACTTCCTCCTACTAAATTGCGGGATCAGGCAGTAAATTAGGAAATCTGAGCAGATCTCAGATAATATCGCACTGATAGGAACATCTCACTAATACTTTGTATGGACTATCAATGAATATCTTAGACTGCCGACAACTCATTAAGTTCATGTATAGGGATGAATGATGTGAAACTATCTATGACTGAAACCTTGTCAGACATGTACCAAAAGACCCACAGCGGCACACTACCAGCACAAACTGGGTAGAATATATATATATATATAGTATTTGCTGTATATAGTATACTGTACTTTGATAGTATGTATATTGTACTTTGATAGTCAATATTACATATTTCACTAACTATTATGTCAGAATTCTATCAGTTCCAACATGAACAATTCTGATTGATTAAATAAACAAAGCATCTATTCTCTTATGTCCAGTGACCATTGCCTTATGAGTGCCAGCCAACTGGTGGATGCGGCTGGTGCTTGCACCCGGCCCGAGTTCTAGCTGGCCCCAGAAAAGCAGACCCACTTATATATGATAAAAGTAAACCATTACAAAATAATCATTCAACTTAGGAAATAATTGTACATCGAGGAATTCAATACATGTGATTGAGAACTGAGAATAATTAGGTAGAGGTACATAATTTTAAACATGAACATAAAAACATAATTATTTTACATTATAAAATGGTAAATAAATTGCTTCGCAATGAAAATATTATTTGAGTTGTAAATAAATCATCATAATATCATAGATCATTGAAATAAAGTATCATATTATCATTCTTGATAAGAATGTTCAGTGGAAAAAATGTATTCAGACGTTTTTTTCCATCAAAAGAAGTAATCCGTTTTCTTTATGAAGATTTCTTGTACTCCTAGTTAGAGGAAGTATTATAATCGTGTCGAATTTTCGATATCAAGTTCCGGAAATACACATTTTGAGGTCCCCTGAGTCCAAAAAATTGGTTTTTAGAAAATGGTTTGTGTTCCGTGTATGTGTGTGTGTGTGTGTGTGTGTAGGTGTGGACAACATAGCTCCAAAACGAAAAATCGAAGAAAGTTCAAACTTAATATTCTGTATAGATATTCCCCATGGTAGATAAAATTCCTCAACCACCTACCTACAGTATTTCCTCATTCCTCAACCACAGACCGAAAATTCCTCAACCACAGTACCACGTTACTGAATGCTTTTTCACTTTTTTGCGATTTTCTTGAAAATGGCTTTAACGATTATCTTTGAACTTGGTATAACAGCTACACATACAGACATCTACAACTTTTATTTGAAACATTTCCCCGGAATAATTCATTTATGGGAACTTGCGGAGGAGGAGTGGTGGTGGATGGTGGGTTTCCTCTTAAGTGCTTCTTGAAATAAAGGATATCAGCATAAATGCAGGCATTCTATCTGCATAAATTTCTCAGAAGGAACAAATGCCTATAGAAGTTAAGTTTGAAAATGTTTTAAGCTTATGAGTATTTAATCACAGTGAAATATGGAATCCACTTCGGCAAAATCATTTACAGTTTAGATATACCAGTAAATTCTAAAGTTTAATATGAAACATTTAAATTATATTCAATTCCCTCAAAATTCGAATCACAATATGTTATAGTTATTCCTGAGAATAAATATATATTATAGCCAGTCGGTGACAGTGTAATAATACCTTTAAATAATAATTGCAAACATACGGACAAATTTTATCAATATTTCGAAAGTGACTTATCCAACCATCACTCAAGATGCGAGAATGGAATAATCCTACAAAAATCACCATATAACTGCAGCTTTGTTAAACTCCACAGAAAAGAAACCATATTGATTTATAAAGAAAATAATCCAATACCTGATCATTTTCACACAACAGACAAACTTTTAATTGTTGAAAAACAAGATTCGGAAATAAAGAGAAAATATGGTATATATCTTATGAAAGCTGAAGAAGCCACTGTTTATTACAAAGGTAACAAGCTGATCCACCTGTCACACACGAATGGACACCCTCGTATTCTTCCAACTATCAACTTTAATCTTACCCAACAGAGAACTCCCGAAATGGAGATCCACCTCAAGAAATTCACACTTCAAGACATACCTTTAAATTCTGTAATCCCTATAAGATAGAATATGATAAATAACAATGACAATTATCTGTGGATAATAATCATATGGTGTATTGTTATTAACATCTTTAATATTACTATTTATCTAAGCTCATATAAAAACACAACTATTGACTTTAAGTTATACATATACATTCATAAAATTATATATATATATGTATATAAACGAATTTTTTTTATTTCAAATTGGACCACGAAATTTTCGTTTTAACTAATATTTAAAATAATTTTTTTTTTTTTTTGTTAATGGTTATTGAACGAGAAAAATCTGTTGAATATTAGGTGAGATATTCAATTCTGATGTAGAGAAATTCTCTATATTCTGAAAAGCTATTATTTCACAATGATTTTGAGTTTATAGTCGAATATGGCAAAAATATATGCACACATGTAGGTTGTTCAAAATGGGTACCATCATTTAAGCTAGCACAGTTTCCATTGATTGCAATCATTATAGAATTAGGATAGATTTCTTTGCACGCTTCAGTAATTCGTAATTTCTGGGGGGAGGGGCACCTACTCTAGTTTGTCTTGGAGTCACTGTATTTATATAATAACCAAAATTATTACTTTCCCTTACGAGATATTGGGATCGTGTCAAATTTTCTATTTCGAGTTTTTACGGAAATTACAGTATTGAGGTCCCCTGAGTTCAAGAAACCTGGTTTTTAGAAATTTATGTCTCTCTCTATCTTTGTGTGTGTGTGTGTGGTCAACAAAACTCAAAAATTGAAAATAACAGTGAAAGTTGCAAACTTTAAATCTCGTTTATACTCTAACCAGGGTACCTGATAATAAGGTTTTGATCAAAACCGGTCAACCGGTAAAGTACCACTTCACTGAGTAATTTTTTTTTACTTCATTGCAATTTTCTTAAAAAACGGCTGCAATGACTTATCTAAAACATGGTATATCAACTAACTAACACAACTAAATAACTACACATAATATAAAAGTTCTACTAACTTCCATTTAAGGGAGTTTTGAATGAAGTGGTGTGGGGTTATGTTTTCCTGTAAAGTGTTACTTTAATTTATTATACGATTCTGACGTCTATATATTATTAATTACAAAGAAATATGATGCAAAAATTCCGAATTTGTAGCAAATTGTTACAGCGGAAATGTGATTTTACTGAACAGTTTTTCTAGGTTTTCTGTGATACAGAGAGATGAGATCGTTCCTTGTGCAATGGGTTCTTATAGAGTTCCTTGTACAGTGAGTTATTGTAGGGTTCCTTGTACACAGTCAATTGATACAGTAATGCAGCGGTTCTCAATCTTTTGTATTTCGCGCCCCATTTCTTTACCTTATATTTTGCGCCTCCTGTATAATATAAGATAGATGACCCAGTGGTAGGTCATTTAGAGTACTTGTGTGTGTGTGTGTGTGTGTGTGTGGTCAGCATAACTCAAAAATTGAAATTCATAGTGAATATTGCAAATTATAAATATCGTTTATGCTCTAACCAGGGTACCTGGATAATAAGGTAGTGGTCAAAACCGTCAACCGGTATAGTACCACTTCACTGACTTATTTTTTTTTTGTTTTTTTGAAATTTTCTTAAAAAAGGGCTCCAATAACTTTATTAAAGCATGGTATATCAACCAACTACCATAATATTAAAGATCTATTAACTTTAATTTGAAACATTACACTGTGAAAATTCATTTGAAGAAGCTTTGATGAAGTGGTGTGGGGTTATGTTTTCCTGTAAAGTGTGTACTTTTAATTTATTATACGATTCTGACGTCTACATATTATTAATTACAAAGAAATATGATGCCAAAATTGTTACAGCGGGAAATGTGAATTTACTGAGCAGATATTTTAGATATTCTGTGATATGAGTGAGATGAGATCGTTCCTAGTACAGTGAGTTCCTTGTAGGGTTCCTTGCACACAGTCAATTGATACAGTAACGCAGCCGTTCTCAATCTTCTGTATTTCGCGCCCCATTTTTTAGCCTTATATAATTTTGCGCCTCCTGTATAATATAAGATAGATGACCAAGTTGTAGGCCATTTAGAGTATTTGAACACTAAATTCCGCAAATTGTTGTTCATAGAAGTTGACTGGAATTGGGTAATAAATCCATTTGACAGTAACAGCCTATCGCTTCAAAAAAGAAGAACAGATGATTAGATCTTTCTTCAAGTATCTCGGAAAAATCAAAGTTTGTTATTAAATCTTTATCGAATTTTTGGATTGAACTATCAAGTAATTTATTCTCTTATTAAAACAAAAGCGCTGCGGATACTTTCACCCACTTCTTACCTTTCCAAATTGGTTTTACTGCTGTAGCTGCTTTGAAATCTAAATACAGAAACAATCTTCAAATAGAAAGGAAGGTTATAGTGCTATATCTCGAATATAAAACCAAACTTGGACAGGGTATGTACTATGTCCTAGAAATGTTTTATTTTTAATGCTTTCCTATTAATTATATTTTAAATTAATAAAAAAATATATCTGATGCCTTGTCTTGTTCATTTAATTGACGCCTCCCTTGTAAAGTTACTGCGTCTGCCGTAGAGGGCGCAGTTTGAGATCCGCAGCGAGTAACGGTTTGAGCAACTAAGGAAATTACATAGTTTTCCTTATTTAGTGAAAATTTAGATGATTTTGAGAAAATTCGTATCTGAAAACTGTAAGAATGCCGGGTGAAGGTTTGGCAACTATTTTTTTTTTTATCAAAGTTTAAACAGATTTCGTTGTTTTAACACAATGAAATATAAGACAAATGTGAACGGGGTAAAAGCGGCAAGTCGTTTATTGTAATAAACAAAAAAAAAAGATTTTGTTAACAGTTTTTGTTATAATTTCTTTAATGTCTTAGCGATCCTCACTCCAACCAACTACTATGGGTTATTCCAGGTAAAATTGCAAATATTGTCGGCATGTGAATAAATAAAAGACATTGTTGAATTCCTTTAAACTATTGTGTATTAAACTATTTATTTATTAACATAACGAATTTCACTTAACTTTAATAGTATTTCATTAGGTACATTCTTTTCAGGTTCATAATAGACTACGTATTACTTCTATAGCGGCTTGTTATATCTTGCTGGCATTCTGTTATGCCACTCTATTGTCACATTAATATTATTGTGTTTGACAGCTAATTCATTTGGTTCTAATTAACAAGAACCGCAGCTTTCCCGGGGGAGGCAAGGATCAGTTTTTTGCGGTAGATTTTTTTTTTTTGGTGGCGGCAAATTTTTACTGCCATCATCAATAAATAATATATATTCTTCAAACAGTTATTTCCGTTTTACCTTCTCTTGCTCCTAGTAAGAATAAATATTCTGATAGTGTCAAAGTTTTTTGAAATTGAGTTTTTGTGTCAAAGTTTTGAGAAATCTGTGGAAATACATGTTTTTCAGGCCCCCAGAGTACAAAAAAAGAAAAATGTTTTAGCGAATGATATATGTTGCATGATTTTTTTTCGGAAAAAGTGCCAAATAAAAGTCTTAGATTTATATGTATGCAGTTAAAAGAAAATTGTCGGAGCCGTTTTCAAGAAAATGACGACAAAAAAAAATGAAAAATTTATTCAGTAATGTATTAGAGCAGTTGTCCTAGATTATTTTGACCAAAACCTTATTATCGGGTTCTCTAGGACAGCACTAAAAAATTAAATATCATCTTTGAACTTTCTCCGATTTTCACTTTTTGAGTTATGGTGTAAGAGAAATTAAAAGTGTCTCATAAGTTCACAGGAATAAGCCAGTTTACAACTTGTTCATCATATATTGAATAATATAGACGAGGCGGTGATAGAAGAAATGTAACTTCAAGTCACGTGATCTTTTTCCCTTTCATTAGTAAATTATGGAAATAATAGCAAGACAACTTAGTTTACTATCTCGAGATTGGTTGGCACTTCGAGTTGTTCCGATACATCAGTTTAACACTTATTTCCGATTTAGTTTTCGTCGGCTCAAAAGTTTCCACTTCCTCTAAGATAATTTTTTATCGATTTTTGAAATAACGAGAAGGAAATAGTCTCTATTTCAATTTATTGAATTGGTTTTGTTAGATTGTTGCTGGTTAGGATTGTAACGCCGACAATATCTTGCAAATTTATTGCGCCATTAGGGTACAGTGCAGTAAGTTATAGTAATAGTAACCGATCAGCCATAGTAAAATGATGGCGAACATTTTGATAAGTAAAATATGTGGATGCGCCCGCAATGCTGGATAACATAATTTATAATAATACCATTTTGTCATTAAACACACACACGTATTAACGTAACCTTATAACCTCTCCACATATATGTATACAACCAACAAACCAACAAGTGTGAGTATAACAGAAACATTACGTTCAAGTGAACTCTCTACACAACCTTGGTGAATTTGCTCTGACGATGGATGAAAATCCGAAACCGGTCAGTTTAAAGAATGTGCAAAAAATATGCTTATTACGACGGATAAAATACCAGATTTTGATAACTAATTCGAAAATGAATTAAACTTTCTTCAATTAATGCAATTATAAATTAAAATATAAATTGTTTCCAAATCGTCAGACCTTAAAATTATGAGATATTTATGACCCGGCAATGGCCAGCATAAACATCCCATTATAATCTATTCCATGGTATTTTATCCGTGGTAGCATGCATATCTATAGTTTTCCTGACCGGTTTCGGATTTTCATCCATCGTCACAGCAAATTCACCAAGTTCTTTATCTCATTATATTATAATTTTAAGGCTAGACGATTTGAAAACTATTATATAAATCTGGCCATTGCCGTATTACCATTGCAATTTCCTCATTAATATATATTATTTTAGTAATATATGCATATTATTATCATTATTTTATTTAGATTAACACAATATAGAATACTTTAATAACTTTATTATATCTATGAATGAATTGTTTATAAATTTTGTTTGAATTATCAATTTTTGATGATAAAAAGACTTTAAAACTTAAATTATTTCCATTTTTAAACAAATATTTAGGGTAATTTTTCTTATTTCGCCGAAAAATAACGAGCGAGTGAAATAATAAATAGACCAGCCATTTGATCGCCATAATTATTTATTCTATTATTATCCGAAAAAACTGATACAAACTATAGCTAAATCCAAGAATTACATTGATAACATTAAAAGTTGAATTTTTTTGGGGGGGATAACATAATATAATTTGCAGCAATACCATCACTTGCCGTTTAGAACACTAAATTTGTCATGGTAAGTACATATCATATTGTTAACTGCGACACATTTTCTTTTTCATACTGAAGATGTCGTTAGGTGGACATATTTTCTAGTGCAGTTAAATAATGTTCCTAATTCCGAATTTGAAGAAAATCGGTGCGTCTTTAAAGAAAAAAGTTTTTGATATTTTTCGAATTTGCTCGAAAATGGCTGCAACGATTTTCTTTAAAGTTGGAATGTTATTTGCACAAGCTTTGTTACTGTGACAGAGGAAGCTCCGTACAAGTCTTTAAGGTAGAGAAGTAGAACTCCTATCACCTATTTTTAAGGCCCATCCAACTAAACATTCTACACGTTGTAATTTAAAAAAAAAAAAAATTATTTTTTTATTTTTTTTGTTTTATTTACAAATCATAATATGGGCCAGCTCACCAAGAGCTTTACACACAGAGATTAGGGGTAAAATATGTTAGTTCATAAATCTTAGTAGAGTCGCGGTTTCAGTCTTCTAGAGTGAGTAGGTTCCCCTATGTTTAGCGGGACGTTAAGGATAATGTGTGAAGTGTGAGGAAGAAGTTGTCTGTTAATTTAGTCATGTGTGTATGAATATCTGTGATGTCTAGTTCTCTGTGTATTTGTGTGTTTCTGGTGAACCAAGGGGCTCTTAAAGCAATTCGGAGTACTTTGTTTTGAAATGTCTGAAGTCGTTTCGTCAGTGTGTTGCTGGCAGTTATCCAGACTGGGCAAGCGTATGTCAACAGAGGTCTGAGAAGCGTCTTATAAAGAAGTACTGTACAGGAGTGTTTGAGTGGTGTATTTCTGTTTATAAGTGGATATAACTGCTTCAGTCGGCTGTATGCTTGTTGTAGTTTGTTGTTAATGTGTAGTCACCAGGTGAGTCTGGTGTCAAGGATTACACCAAGATAGCGCATTCCTTGGTCCTTCGGTTTCCAGGGTATTTCCTGGTTGTTTAGTTTTAGTCGCCGAAGGTCTTCATTTTGAAATCTCCGAAGAGAAAAAATTTTTGCTTCAGTTTTAGTGATATTGAGACGTAGCTTCCATTTTGTAATGATGTCTATACTTGTTTGTAAGTCAGTGATGCTTTGGTCAATGTTGTCGTTAGCTGAGGTTATCATTGTGTCATCTGCGTATGTGGCTAAAGTAGCTGAAGTTTGTTCAGGTATGTCCGAACAGTAAAGGTTAAAGAGTATAAGACTGATGATTGCACATTGCGGTAGTCCCGCGAGAATTTGGCGTCTAGTACTGTGTTGTAAGTGTTGTTGACTCTTACCTGAAATGTAAAAAATTAAAAAAAAAAAAAAGTTTTTTGAATTTCATTATATCATTTGAGTATAGAGAACCAAATAATTTGTAATTTGTACTCTATTCAACCACTCATACAAAAAAAAGCATAAAACACAAATTTAATCGCAATACCTGCCCGAATCACGTTCCTCGTGCTCTTTACAGCAATATCTGCTTGACTTTATCCTCTCTCTCTAACTCTCTTTCTCTCTCTCTGAATGTGTGCGCGTTTGTGTGTCTGTGTTTCTTTTAAAGACCTAAAAATTTCTAATCAAACCGCGAAAATATCCCCCACTTTTGGGCGTTGTATGCGGCGTGGTGGTGGGGATTTCAGAAGGGTTAAAAGGTTTAGCAATTCCTGATTCTTAGAGATTTAGGGCGTTTAATTTTAAGTAATTATTACATTCATAGAAAAAGTCACATTGGCAGATTTACAGAATGAGGTGAGTACTTTTATTTTTTTTTAACAAATATTGGATCATCTAATTTATTGCAATGGTTATCACATTCTCTTGCTTTCTAGTAAGAGGAAGTATTTGGATCGTGACAAATTTTATAAATTGAGTATCACACCGGAAATAAATGTTTTGAGGTCCCCAGAGGACGAAATAAATGTTTTTTGGTGAATCGATTATTCTGTATTGGGTTATTTATTGTTTATTAGTATTTATATTTATAGTTATTAATCTCGATATTTTGTTTAGTTGCTAATACCGCATCGGATACGAAGGTTTTGGGTGAAATCTATCTACCGGAAGTTCATCTTAACTGAAGTTTTTTTTTTCAAGTTTTTAGCGATTTTCTTTAAACTTCTACATACTTATATGTCTATCACTATTATATGAAACATTATTCCCGCGGAATACTGAATATTTTGGGGGCCACTTCAGTACAATGTATGGTACTATCACCCATACAACATTAATAGCCATAGAAATGTTGGTAGAATTTTAAATTTGAGAAAAATCAGTTAAATTAAAGTGCTACTTTATATAGAATAGATATATTCGAGGTTTTTCAAAAAAGTGGCTATTTCTTAGATTTATATATGATATTTTTTTTTAATTTTTGAAAGCGCTCCGCACAAATATAATTCTATACTCCCAAAAAAAAAAAAATGTTTTAAGAATTTGCGATCCAGTTTTTGGAAAAGAGTATTTCACAGGGAAATAAATGTGTCGAGGTTCGCTGAGTTCGAAAAAGATGGTATTACCGAATGTGTGCATGTGAAGAAAGTATATCATAAATAAAAAATCGCTGAAAGCTCAAACTTTGTATTCTGTAGACTCGAACTACCTACCGCATCAGACTCGAACGTTTTGGGCGAAATCTGCAACTGAAAGTGCAACTTTGTTGCATGCATTTTTTTCCATGATTCTGTTTTTTCGCGCGTCTTTATTTGAATAATATACTGTTAATTTGATTTTGGAGGGTAAGATTTTCAACTTTTAAGTTTTAAGTATTATTGGCTTTCTTCTGAAGTACTCTGTAATACTAAAGAACCAACATGGACCATCTAAGCACCATCATACCTATCTATGAACCAAACTTTGAGTAATCATTCCAAATAAACAAAATATTGGCAATTAAAATTATGCTAATTACTTTAAGAGCAAGTTGTGTGAGAGTTTTGCACCTGATATTGTTTATGCATTTATATTGAGCATCGATCGGACAGCGGCTTGTGTCACTTTCCTTTATGACTAGAGTTAGTTATAGTTTGTTATAATAAACTATATAATATGACTAGAGTTAGTTATAGTTTATTATATAATGGACATGTTAATTGATTGTGCATTTCCTTTGTTTTTAGGAGCTTGAATACGGTGAGAAAACCAGCTAAAATTCAAATAACAGAGGAGGCAAACAATCCTGGTAAACTATATAATTACTACTTATTACAACATAATTTTACTGATAAACCACTTTTCTATTTTCTTTGAAAAATCTGTATCTAAAATTGAATTCACTGAAAGTACTATTTACTGAACGATATTCATTAAGATTTTTGTGGTTTTCATGTAAATAGTTTTCCAAAGAATTTTTTTTTTCAATTTAAACCGGAAAAACTGTTACACACTATATCATTCCCTCATCGCGTATATTTTTCTCCAAGTCCAACAGATTCAAATTATACTTTGTTTTTATAGTTGAATATGTTTTAAAGTTTATGTCAGCCTAATATAGAACTATTAAAACTGAAACTAT